>BJBW01009020.1:0-135265 GCA_004320125.1 Scolopax mira
ATTTTCAAGACCCGACTGGATGCAGTCTTGAGTGGCATGCTCTGACATGCTCTGGGTGGTCCTGCATTGGCAGGGGAGTTGGACTAGATGATCTCTATGGTCCCTTCCAACTCCAAAAATTTCAGTGATATTCAGTGATATGCAGATGCAGAACTCACCAAATGGGCCACTAGCAATAATAACTCTTACGGCTTCTGGAGGGTAAATAAGAGCTAAACAGCAATGCTTGTTACAGAAGGAGAAAGATTATTCTAAAAAGTAATTGACTATCATCCAATTCATTCTCCTTCTTGTGTAACCACTTGATGCACTGAGTGAATTGTTAGTGTTACAATACATGGGAATCTTGATTGGTTTTGATAGGGTCAAATTTTGCTCCACAGAAGACTGTTTAGGCAACACCATTGGATGGATTTCTGAATGTTCTTTAAAACTTCAGAAGAGTAAGCAAATGAGATGCGTTAACACAACTGGATGAGCAGAATAATAACAGAGGAAAATGTTTCGTTTTGCTGTTTTGTTCCTTTCCTTATTCTCTGAGTATGGCTGAATTATTTCAAGTCTTGGAATACAAGTTGTTGCACCAAGGAACCACTCAATGATTTTTATCATACATTCTATACTTGTATTGATGGTAGACTATTGACTGATACAGTCAATTGCCCCTATAACGTGTTTAAAAATTTAATTATTCACCTCATAAATCATGTAAGGAATGCCCTTGCCAAGCAGGTAATTAAAACATCCTAATTTTAAACATTGTAAAGATATTGAAGTGTTCAGCATCTAATCTGTACTATATGTTACTAGAAAATCTTGCTGGCTAAAATCATGTTGTGAGATGGTAAACAATGAACTTTTTTATTATTGCTTTTTCTGTTTCTGATATAAATGGCTTGTCTCTGGAAAGGCAAACATACAGGGAGTGAGAAAAAAGTGGAAAAGGAGATGGTCATACAATGGTAATGAAAAGGATCTATTGTTTAGCATGTAAAGATAATACTGATCATTAAGATGTGTTAGTGAATTCATAAAAGTCATTCTTGTCATATAAGAAACCACAAAATAGTGCAGCTTTCTTTGTTAGTGTTGGGTTTGGGTGGTGGTAGTTTTTTTCCCACATGGCTCCGTGGTTACTGAGAAGCTATAGAGAGAACAGAGTGTTTTGTTTTATTTTTGTAAAGGTCAAGTTTTTATATAAGCTAATGCTACAGTAAAGAACTAATCAACGATTCAGCCTCTAATACCTGCTTTGCAAACTAGGGCTTGGAAATGTTGCTTCTTTTGCTCTGCAGGCTGTTTGTGTGGTTCAGTATAAAATGGCAAATACTCCCTTGTGTCAAATGGGATTTTATAAATTCTAAGATCTTGTAAATTCTTGGGAGTCCAGTGCTTGTAGTTTGAGAACATGAGGATTAGATCACTCACAAATAAAATGATCAATAAATACAGAGACATAGAGATAGAGAAGCTGTTGAGCATATGGAAAAAGTACTCAGGGACTAACCTCCAGAAGGTTCTTTGAATATATATAGACACCTCCTTTTTCCTAACTCCAATGCAACAAGACTACCATTTATCCTGAATTAACGACAAATATAACTCAAGGAAAGGTACTTTCTTATTGTTATTAAGAAAGTTGGAAAGAACTGTGACTGAATCATGTAATGCAAGCAAATACACAATAAAATACATGTTTTCATAAAGCTGATGAGATTTCTGAGTTTTGATGTAGGTCTTTTGTATTGACACATTTTCTTTGATTGAATTTCAGTGCTATGAAAGAGGTAAATCAAGATCTTAGTTGATTTATCTCTTCTCATAGGCATAAATTCAGTGTGATTTTTTTGAAAGTGCACAGGGAAATAAAGTACCGAATCTCATTCATTTTCTATAGAAAGCAGTTGCCTAATCATCATCTACAATTTTAAAGTATATCTTTGAGTACAGAAAACATTTGATGGTTCTCAGTGTCTGTGATGTGACTTCTCAGAAGAAAAGTGAGGTTAAGAGATTTTCATAAGTTCTTCTCTTAATTGTTAGGAACTGTAAATTTGCTTCTGTCATATAGCTCTTTACCCAGGAAGAAATTCAGTGATAAGGTGAACACATAAATTTCTGTCCATATGTAAATGTACTAGATCCTGCATGAGCTTCAGTTAAAGACACTCTTCTTCAGCAGTTCTGGTTGCTAAAAAGCACAGGCAATTCACATTACTGTAATAAATTACGGTCTCCCACCTCATCAGATGGTAATAGACACCAATGTCCTCACTCACACTGCTGTTCACTAACAAAACATATATTGACAGGAATGGGGAATGAAGGTATCTATCTTGTGATCTTCTCTTTGCTCATACATGTCCAAGCGCTTCATGCAATCATCCCCCCATGCTTGCTTTTGCTGTAACAGCACCCAAACTCTTGCTCACTGTTTTTTATACTCCCTGGTTGCTGCAATGAGAGGCTTTGTTTTCCACAGAAGGAGACTTGAAAGGCACAAAAGGTTAACTAGGGAAATGCTAAGCCTGCCTCATATAACAAAGATGTAACTTACTACCCTAATCAATCTGCCATGGCTGATTAGACCTGCAATAATGTTGAGGTCTGATAAAAACAAGCTGACAGCTCCAACCCCCTGTTAAATTTCCAATTTTCATTTTGGGTCTTTTCAGATTATTTGAATCTCTCGTCTTGTCAGTATGAGCAAGCAAGTACTGTTGACTTTGAGCATCAGACAGAAACCCCGAGTTTGTTAACTTGTTCAAAAAAGAAAGTTTGGGTACTAAATAGGGTCAAAGACAGAGCCCAGAAAATCACAGAAAATTGCTTGGACTTCCTGCTACTAAAGAGTCGAGAGCATAAACATGCCTGGTATTGCATAGCCAGATTAAAGACAAGGTTTTGATTCTTTCATTCAGGATAGTGCTTTATCCTAGAGCAATTTAATGGAAATAAATGACAGGTATGATCAATGTAAGACTATCATGAAAAATAAAGATAAAAAAAAAAAAGGAGCCGTAAATTTAAGATTGTTTTCTGTTCTGGGCTTGCTTTTTAGTAATGACTTATTCAAAAATATGAACTATTAGTGGCCATATACAGTTTATCTTTTAAATTTTTTCTATTATCTGAGGACTGGACATGTAACGAACAAAATAATTTTTTAAGTGCTGTGCATCTGATCTAATTTGATGGTTATTTGCCATATGTAGAGATCATAACTGCTATTCTAGGAGCACATGTGAATTAACATGAGTGGGAAAAAATTGCCGTATATTTTGTATATGGGGGCCATGTCTTACAGACGTATATTTGAGTTCTCAGGAATCAAAGATGTAGGTGATCTGGTCCACCATGACTTATATGGGCTGAATAATGGTCAGTTTTCACAGGTGAGAGAAGTTTCCAATGTCTTCCACTAGGATCTGTTCTAGTTCCCCCACTAGGGACCAACACTGCTCAACAAATTCACGACCTATCTCCACAAAGAAGTGAACAGTGATAGGATAACCCCCCCTACCAAAGATGGATTAAAGGACTCACAGAAGAACAGACTGATATTGAATAAGTGGGTGAGAATACAGCTAAGTTCAGTGCTGATATTTTTAAACAAACAGTGAGGAGACTGAGGATGAAGGTAACTCCACCTATATAGATATACAGAATTAAGAAAGAAATATAGGATCTTTTGCAAAAAGTTTGATACAAAATATATTTCTACTTAACACCAGTTGAAAAGGCAACTGGAAAGATGGACATGATCAGGAAGGGAACAGAGAGCAAAACAGAATACATCATTATTCCATTATAGATTCTATTATTCCCTTATTCCAGACTTCTTTTCCCACGTTTTGAATACTGGATAGCATTATTCGGGTTGGAAAAGGATGCTTTAGGTTGCAAAACAAATGACTGGGATATAAAAGCCTGTATAATCATAAATTATGAGAAAATATTACAGTGAAAATATGAGAAATAATGAGTACAAGTTTCATACTCATAGCTGAAGAAGCAGGGGAAACCTGACAAAATAACCAGGTGGAAGATTGAAAACAAGAGTTTGCCATGCTCTTCAGTGATCACTAACCTAGAAGGTCTTTAAGTTTTAAGAAATGGAAACATACATCTATAGGTGCAGTGGTTGTATTTAAGACTGTTCTACATTTCCTTTGTACAGAATTTGGGCACTAATTAGGGCAGCCTTTTCCTTTGGACTGGGAACTCTATAATAACAATAAATTTTCATATGAGTCTTTTGGAGGATACCATAGGAAAATGAAATAGCAGGAGAGTACTACATGACTAATTGTAATATGCACTGGGAATTGATATGCAGACACGTGGCATATCCCTGAACTAAGTCTCATGGTATTTATTTCACTGTCCATCCTTTATTTTTTCCCTAAGTTATAACTTGCTTACAGAACAATACCTTGAGGAAGGTATCTTATAGCAATCTTCTGTGTGTTTTTCTTTGTCTATTCTGTTAGTTTTCTTTCCAGTGTGGTAAGTACTTCTGTAGTGTCGGGGAGCTGACCTCATCTGGAGATTCTCCAGTTTTTAGACAAAGAGACCAGACTCTTTATCTGAGGTGCAATAGATTTATATTCCCCATCAATCCTGAATTCATCCAAATCTTGTGCCTAATAGAGGCAGAGAAAAGCTGCAGCTCATTTCCTTATTTGTGTAGTTTCCTGTTTCAACACCTCTTTAGGAGCTGTTAGATGGAAAGGCAATTTGGTCTCTCTCTTCCTGTTCTCTGTGTCTGAGGCCAAAAGGAAAATCTATTCAGGCAGAACAGTCATCAACAGGACAATGGCTGAGTTTTTAGGAGCACATTCCAAACCCTGAAAATTCAACGTAATTTTGTATTACATTAGTACTTTTCATCAAAATGAGCTTAAAACTTTCTTTAGTTTGAAAGGAACAGTACTGATTTACACCTATTGAGATTCTGCTCCTGCGTGTCTTTTCTCTCCCTAGATATTCCCCCCTTTGTATGCTTAACTTGTCAGCAGATAAGAATAGGCAGCGTATAAGAGAATACACACTATTCACATGGTAGCCCCTACAGATAATTAAAAGTGACAGAATTGTAGGGGTTGGAAAGGATGTTCAGAGATCATCTTGTCCAACTCCTCTACCAAAGCAGGTTCATCTAGGTCAGGCTGGACAGGAATACATCCAGGCAGTTTTGAATATCTCCACAGAAGGAGTCTCACCACCTCTCTGTGCAGCCTGTTTCAGTGCTCTGCCACCTCACAGTAAAAAAGTTTTTCCTCATGTTGAGCTGGAATTTCTTGTGTTCCAGTTTGTGCCTGTTGTCCCTTGTCCTGTTGCTGGGCTCCACTGAAAAGAGTCTGACCCCATCCTCTTGATACCCATCCTTTAGATATTTATAAGCTTTGATGAGATCTGCTCTCAGTCTTCTCTTCACAAGGCTAAACGGACCTAAGTCTCTCAGCCTTTCCTAATAAGAGATTTTTTTTTTTAGTCTCTTGAACACCTTTTTAGTCTTCTTCTGGACTATCCAGTAGTTCTTTGTCTTTCTTGAACTGCGGAGCCCAGAACTAGACTCCATTCCTGGTGTGGTATCACCAGGGCAGAGTAGAGGGGGAGGTTATCTTCTCCTTTGACCTACTGGCCATGCTTTTTTTAATTTACCTGAGGAGACCACTGGCCTTCTTGGCCACAAGGACACATTTCTGGCTCATCGTCAACTTGGTGTCCACCAGGACTTTAAAGTCCCTCTCTGCAGAGCTGCTCTCCAGCAGGTCAACACCTAACCTATACTAGTGCATGGAGCTCTTCCCTAGGTGCAGCACCCTACACTTGCCCTTGCTGAATTTTATCAGGTTTCTCTCTGACCAACTGTTCAGCCTGTTCAGGTGTCACTGAATGGTGGAGCAGCCTTCTGGTGTGGCTCCTCCCAGTTTTGTGTCATCAGCAATCTTGCTGAGGGTACACTCTCTCCTCTCATCCAGGTCATTGATTGGATTGACTGGACCCAGTACTGATCCCTGGGGAACACCAGTAGTTATAGTCCTCCAACTAGACTCTGCGTTGGTGATCACAACACTCTGGGCTCTGACATTCAGCTGGATTTCAATCCACCTCACTGTCCACTCATCTAACCCACACATCCTAAGCTTACCTATGAGGATGTTATGGGAGACAGTGTCAAAAGCCTTGCTAAAGTTGAGGTAGACAATGTTCAGTGCTCTCCCCTCATCTACCCAGATAGTCAAGCCATCACAGAAGGCTAGCAAACTCCTCAAGCATGATTTCCCCTTGGTGAATCCATGTTGACCGCTCCTGATAACCTTTTCCTCTACATGCTTAGAGATTACATCTAGGATGAGCTGTTCCAACATCTTTCTAGGGATGGGGGTGAGGTTGACTGACCTGTAGTTTACTACTTCCTACCTGCTTTCCTACTTACTTTCCTACCAGGGTCTTCCCCCTTGACCTTTTTGAAGACTGGCATGGCATTGGCTTTTCTCCAGTCGTCAGGCACCTGTTCTTTTCTCCATGACCTTTCAAAGGTGATGAAGAATAGCTTTTCAATACCATCTGCCACCTTACTCAGCATCTCACTAGAGGCCATGAATTTCTACATGTCAAGTTTGCCTAAATGATATCTAACCCAATTGTCCTCAATCAAGAGAAACCCTTCCTTTCTCCAGACTCTCTATTGTACAGCCAGAGCCTGGGATTCCTGAAGGGTGGCCTTAGCAGTAAAGACTGAAGCAAAAAAGGCATTCAGTAACTCCACATTCTCTGCATCCTCCGTCACCATGACAGCATTCCAGTGATGCAAGCTATCCCACCATGTTTCTGTAATTGCACGAGTCCCTACTTCTTTATCTTGGTACCTTTCAGCTACACTGTATTTACCTGAAGAAAGGTTTCAACCAGCAGGACAAAACAAATGAATGTGTGGTAGTTCACATACAATCTTGTTTGGGACCTGTGTCATAAATACATTTATAGATCCCATTACTGAAGATCTGTGGTCTTATTTTTCCTTTGTTCCCTGTCCTATTTCTTGCTTCTTTGCTGCTAGTAGATGGAAGGCCCAAAGCAAAGTAACATCCTGACCAGTCTGAGCACACTGTAAAGCCACAGTGTAAATTTGTATAAATAGAAAAATCTTTTAGATCAGAAAACACTACTGGAATATCATGATTTAGCACAATATTCATGCTATATAGACCTCAATGCTATGAACTCTTTCACCTTTTATGTGGCTGTTATTGTATGTCTGTAACATCCAGTCTGTGGCAATACTAGAGTGAACAGTGTCAACATTTTCCCAGGTGAGCACGAACAGGTTTTCTTTGAGGGTCCACGTATCATGAAGGTAATCAAATTCTCATTGTCAATAAGTTCCTGCAGCCTGAGAGCTGAGTTTTGCCAGGGAGCTGTGAGAAGTGGAACCAGTGAGGAACTTCAGTTCCCAATAGTTGAAGAATTAGTAACACTGTGTGTCCTGTAGCAGACCCAGTTGCTGTGGAAGGAGAGGGGTTGAATGAAATCTGGAAAATCCATTGCATGGAAGAAGGTGATAGGTGGGGCTAGTCAGCTCTATTGAGGACAGAGGTCCTTTTGCTGCTATGGAGGTAAGGCACTGCTGCCCATTTGAATGTTCCCAGTGTGAAAAGCCTGGAAAAGTTATTTCAGAATATTAAATTGTCACTATCCTTCATGAAAAAACAAAGACCATGAGGGGCCAGTGTCTAGTTCTCTTACGTACTATTGCTTACTGGTGAGGATTTTTGCCTAGGAAGCAGCTGAGTCTGGCTCAAATTTTTGTTTGGCTTGAGACAGTTATAACATGCACTTCCTACCTCCCGTGTCTGCTAACCACTATCCTTATTTTTCAGAGACTTGCTGCTCTCATCCTTGCTCATTATGCTTCATAGACTGTGACTTCCCCATAGTAGGGGAAGTTTGAGTTCTGATCCAATACCAGCTCCCAGAACTACTTAGTTATTTTATGCTGACTTTCTGTGAGATAAAATCTAGAAACTATTCTGTGCACAGGGCTCAGAACACAGACAGTAATTGCAGCTGAATCATTTTCACAGATACTACTTTAAGAAAAGGAAAATGATCATCTACTAAAGTTGCCATCGTTAACCTTTTCTGCTTTTAGGGCTCAAGAGGGGAAGAAAGAATGGTTGAATCACAGCAAAGAACAGTTTCTGAAGTGGTACTTCCACAGACAAGTAAAATTACTTTTGGATATTGTTGCAGGTTGGATTAAACTCCTCTGAAACTTATTATATGTTCTCGTAAATCAGCAGACCCCTTCATGAAACTGAAAATCAGAAGCAGCAGTGCTGCATATAGCAAAAAGAAGCAGAATTACCTTGTGGTATGTAATCTTATGTATTCGTATTCAAAATACTGAACAACAACATTACCGAATTTCACATTTGCAAGAGATGACATGATGGAAACAAGCAATCAGGTACTATTTATCATCACCTGTGAGCTATTTGTCTGGAAAATGCATGCTTCTGTCCCATGATAGATGAAGCTTGATTTGGAGCTGTTTGTTGGCCCCATGGAAGTATCACATCAAGGTATTTCTCAGTTATATTTGCAGGAAGAGTGTTAATCATTGAATGAGGTGAGGGACTTATCTGTTCAAAGGTTGCTAAATTAACTTAATCTTTTCAGAACCTGATTCTGATTCAGATCCAGAAACAAATTCCTTCAGAAGGTTTATCCAAAGCCTAGGCAGAAATAGGGATTTTGTATTACATACCTGAAATTTTAAGTATTCAAAAGTAGATATATCAGTGTGAAAATGAGGTCACCCTTGGTGGGGGGGGGCGGGGGGGGGGAAGTAAAGCATTCAACCTGCATTTCTTGTGAACGTTTCTTAAAATCTGTTACACCACCATGGTTTTTTGTGACTTTATGACTATATTCCTATGCAATGTTTATCTGTTTTTCTATCTGGTACATAAGCTATAAAGTTATTCCCCTCAACCCCTACATGCAGGAATTCAAAGCAACGGTTTTACTTCCTGGGTATTTCTGAAATCTCTCTCTGCCTTCATTCTTAATCTTGTGTTTATATGTCCTAGTTTTTCTTTTTGGTGTAGCTGTTTCGATTGCACCCTTTTACAACAGTGATGCTGTCATTATGTGATTCTCATTGCACAGAATAGCATGGTCAACACAACTAGATCCCTTAATTATTTATGGAATTAAATATTGTTGTACTCGCTTATGCATAAAATATATTTAAAATATTGCTATATATTTTGTTACATGGAAATTAAAAGATGTGTTAGATAGGAGTTCATATTTTGCAAGTTCACACGTGTTTATTCTCAGAAAACAGGTAGCATGAATATAGCTGCACATTTGACCTTAACTTACATGTTGACATGTATAAGAACCCGAGTCTGTCATTACTTTGAAACAAAAATTTTCTATTCTTTTAACAAAATCTCCAGGCCATTGTTCTTCATTAATATGTATTGCACATGAAAAAGTCAAGTCATAACCCTGGTGACGGTGTTTGCTTTCTAAGTCATCTGGCATGCCTTGCCAAATGTTATTTTTGTAGAAATTTTTTGCTACTTTGCTGTCAATGTTCTGAATTAGAGATGTGCTCATCCAGAACCATACATTACTGAGCTTAACATGTCATTACATAAAAGCAGCAACTTGGGTTTTACATTAAATATAGAAATGTCTCAGCTCTTCAGTTTTGTTTAGCTTGCTATTGACCTGGATAGCAATTTACTACCTTAAAAAAGCATCTTCAGTGTTCCTTAAGTGCTTCTGTCATCACCTCTGCTGTATGCACCCTTCATCAGCCCTGGGGTCAGTACCTGGCAATTTAGGGGCTCAACATGAGCGGAGCAGTAGTATTTGGATGGGAGCCACTCTGGGCAAGTTCAGGTTTTGTTCCAGGCTCCATCCTTGTGTACATCCTCTGGAGAAGGAACAGGTCTTGCTTTTCCCATCTTCTCTTGACACTGGACTCAAAGAAGCTTTCTAAAGCACAGAGAAGCCCCTATGGCAACCTCTGTCTCAGATCCATTTGCTGCAGTCCCTGTTTTCCACATCACATTATATTTTAATTCTGTGCCTAAAACTTTTTGGCACCTTGTAACAGCAGACTAAAGTTTCTGTGTGATACTGGTTTTACAGAGAAGATTTTCATTCACATGATCGTTACAAAAATGAGCTATATGTTCAATAATCCAAATCTTGTGTTTGTTTTCATGCTGAATTGAAACCATGCCTACAGTTTCCATATTTAGTTCTCACACTGATATATAACTATCAGATATATCTTACATGCTGTAGTTAAGTAAAGAAAATGCAAATTTTTTTGATATCTAGGGTTGAATGCAGAGGATGGAACACCAGAGTAGAGCTTGGTGTTTTGAGATTAGAAGGTAAAATTATCTCCTGTGATGTTTAAGTGCAGATCCTGTTCTACAGAAGAGGAACAGTGGAAATAGTTAAATGTTTTCCATAGGTTTCACTGTCAGAGGCCCATTGTAACATCATCCTAAAGGACTGAGCTATTCTGTTATTTTCAGTCACGTGTTTCATCAGGTTGAAGGGACCAGACTAATTGCAGTTAGTTCACAGTTTCAGGATTCTTGTCTTTAAACAAATAAACAAACGCTATTTGAATAGTAAATGCTTTATAATAAAATCTTAAATTATCAAAGCATGTTAACCAGGGGAAGGATTACTCAGGATGCATGCTCACACTTCCAAGTCTGTATTTTTTTCCACCTAAAGCTAGTGTAGCCATTGTTACATAATCATTAGGCATCATTATTGAATAAGAGATTTAATTATTTAGACAGATAATAATCTGATTAGATAGATAATTTGACTTAGCTTTTCAAAATGTCCATGAACTGCGAGTATATTTGTAAAATCTAAAGAAGGCCTTCAAAGAAAGAATTTACGGTATGCATATAAGTAAGCAATTAATAAAGAAAATTGTGCTTACCCTATGGCTAAACATTACAAATTATATCATCATAGTCATTTAAGTAGTTTGAGATCTACGGCTATAGAAAAAATTGTTACTCGAGAGACAGAGAATGTAATAAACATAATAATATAACATTTTGCAGAGGAAATAGTCTTAGTTTTTTAAATTAAACATTTTGGAGCCCAAGGAATTAAATGCCTGTAGTTCCTTCATTTTCTGTAATAATGTTGATGTTTTAATCTCTGTTTTTTAATTGATGAGTGCTCTGAACAGCAGGGTGTTTCCATGTCTTTTGTACAGCCGTAATGGGCACATGCAAAGATCTACTGCAGAGGAGCCTTGTGGTGGCAAATAAGTGGTGCATTTCAGTTTAATTAGGATTTGGCTGTGACTTTGGAACTACAGGTTCCTCTAGCAAAGGCTTGTCGGTGGTCCATAATGCACTACATAAACACACGATAAAATGTTACTTAAGTCTATATTTGAAGTAAGGATGTCGATCCAATGATTTGTGGGTGTGCTGGAGTACCCTGATGAACAAGCCTTGTCCACAGGGAAGCGGGGCCACAGCAAACTCCTGTCGTGTCTCCTGCTTAGGAAGATGCTTCCAGTGAAAGATTAAACCAACCTTTTTAGCACTTGTTATGCTGAAAATCAGCAAAGCATTTTTGTAAATAAATATGAAAATCTGAGCATTTGTATAGGGAAGAACTTTTTTAAGGGTACAATTATAAAATCATACTTTCAATGAACGCAAACTCAAATTATTACTAAACCTTTTTAAAATTTCACCTCATATTCTCCCTGTAATTTCCTTGATGTCTGCTGTCTGTTTCAGAAGGTAAAATCAGGCAACTGAGTTGTCTCTTCCTAAGGAGCAAGTGAGCTCATCCTTGTGTGTGCATGCAGGACAAATCAGAACTTCTTTCTCAGGCAAAGCTGACAGTGACAGTAATAAGAATTTGGTCTGGAGACTATGGACTTTTCCCTCTGATATGGTTGTGAGCTTGACTTCCATCCTTTGTCTAGTTTGCAACAGAAACTTTTTCAGTTTTTAAAACAAGATGAGGAAATTAAAGCTGTTATTTGGGGTTTTAGGAAAATAAATTGTAGATCTGGCTAATATAGGTTTCTGAAATGGCATGTCCTAAAGACAGGTTTTACTGTGAATTAAGTCTTTTAACCTGGAAACAGTGAAGTAGAGGACAGCGTTACAGGGTGGTGAAAGTCTACTGCAGTTGCTAAACTTCATCCTGCTTCATCCTCAGTGCCACTACTATAATTTCACTGCCTTCAGGAAATCTTCCAGGCTTATATCAATGTCATGATATGAGGAGAGGGAGATTCCTATGATATTGGATATTACCTGTGAGAAGTTTCACTTGGCTAGAGTTTACCTGACTGTGATCTTTGAGGCTGGAACTGTGCAGTCTGACAGATGGGTCCAGGCCACAGATCTGCAGCATATGTTCAAATGGATGGACCACATGCAGACCATATGTCTTGGCAAAACTGTAAATGTGAAATCAATTTGGGAGACCTGAGCCATGTTTCTTTACATCTGGAGCAAAAATAAAAAGAAGGAAATAGTATAAGAACTATTATGATGGCAACAGATTTGATCGTGATCCAATGAGTACCTAGGGGAGTGCTACTTCTGGCTTCTTTTTGAAGAAGCAGTTAGGTAGTAAAGATTGAAACCATCCTAATTGAGGATATCAATCCTCCACTGGGATGTACATTATTATTCACCAGCAAATGATGCAGCAGCAGGCCCTAGGAAAGTCTTGCATTTCCTCTTTTTTTCTTCTTTTATTTTTTTCTTTTATTTTTTTAAATATGACTATTGCTGTGGATCCCAACTTTTTTCTGCATGAAAAGCAGAGATGTCAAAGTCAAAGACTGTATGTTTGCCTAGGTATTTGAAAGGCTGGGGAATGGGGAGGAGGGTGAGAGATGACAACAGTTGTAGTATATTTTTCAAAATAGTATTTTTTCAAAGCAATTCTCATGACTTCAGAATACCTATCCTGAAGTGCCCCAAAATACAAGTGCTTAAATACCTCTGAAAAACAGGATTGACTCAAATTAAGAAGGTGACTTAGGGCATCAAAAATCAGCAGTGTGACCCAGAAAACTCCTATTTAATGCCTAGCTGTCTTTAGGTCTAAGGTTTCTAAGATGCCAAGGGCTGTGTCCTTTCACATGCTCAGATCTGCATCTGTTTCAACAGAGCTGAATCTCAGTATGTGTCTTTGTTGAAGCTTAAATGAATCTTAAATGTTCCTCTGACTGTGCTGCTGAAGGGCCTGCCATACCTAAAGCACCTTCACCACAAAGATCATTGCACAAATTACAGTGATCACAACTGCTTTCGCTTCTTGAGCAAGAAAATGAAGGTCTGAGATGATGACGAATACAGGTTTTATGACAAAAATGGGAATATGGACTGGAACTGTGGAGATAAAGGCAGATCTCCTGAGGGAGGAGAGTCATGAACTGTGGTCCACATCCCCATATTGTACTAAACAATGACTGAACATGCAAAAATAGCTCAGGGAACTGTCTCCTAAATGAATATCATCCTCACTGAGCACATCAGTCACGCTCACTGTTGCTTTCTTCTAATAGCATTCTTTGATAAGCAATAAATAGCTCAGCTACAACAGGAGGGATGGAGAAAGTGTTGTCGTAGGATTCGTTAGTAAGCAAATCAGTGTCATGAACAGATTCTGACTCAAGCTGCTTGATCAATCCTGGGCTGTGTGTTTACCATTTTCTGCATCTTTTAGCTCATCAATATCTGTGCTGTTCTCTGGTCTGTTACCTCTAACTGCTGTCCCACCTCACAGGCTTATGAGTGTTCAGACAAAGCAGAATCATCTTTACCTCTATACCTCTAGCACCTTCAGAGGTATATCTGGTTAGAGTGTATATCTCTACCCAACAGGAATTGTCACAAAGTTTTTACTGTTAATTCACTAGGGGAACCATTTTTTGCATACTTGGTCTGCAGTATGTAGAGTATGGCATCTTAGGAAGACAGGTACATCCCTGTCCTAAGCAGGTCCCAATTTGCAGAACCAGGGGCTGAATATATAAAATGGATGGAAAGAGATGGAAAGGTTGAAGTGACAAGAAAGGTGGCATGTCAGACACAGAGCAATAAAAATGGGAGCCTGTGGCAGTAGCATGTTTGTGTTAAACTGATCTGAATGCTTCGTTGCTTCTGGATGGCCTTAGAGATTTTTGGGGGGAGGATGGTGAGTTCACAGGAACTTTAATAGCTAAATAATTAAAGAACGTATGTTAAAACAAAGACTGACTAAAGGTTTGATAGACTTCAAGCAAATGGATTTTACCCTGTTTTCAGTTCATCAGTTCAGCCTCGTGCTGGATAGTGATGGTTTTGTAATCACTTCTGTAAATGGAATGGGCAGGTCTTTCTTGCAGCTGGTTCCTAACTCTTCCTCCTTCCCAAGCACATTGGCATCTGTCCTCTTTCCTTGTGCAAGCTGCTGAATTCTAATTTTCTGGTTAAAACGAGTGCTGGGACCTTGCCTCTTCTCAAAGAGTGCTGTCATTCAGACACCTTTCACAATCAATTGAATCAGAAAGCTTCAAGAAGGCAGGCATGAGCTGAAAGTTAAATGGATTTTTGCTTCACGCCCAGAGGACCAAATCTGAAAGTCTTTTGGACATATCTCCTTGTTCTCTACACATGGGATAAGGTTAATTCTCTGCAGATAAAGGCAAACCTTATGTAGTCACTCTTTAGATACAGACAGTGAAAAGTTCACTGTCACTTTAAAGGGGGTTGAATCCATCCTCTCCTTTGACAGCAAAAGTAATGTAGCAGACTCATTTTCATAGCTCATTCAGAAAGCAGATGAGATGTGAATCAACTTGTTTGACAGATGAACTCCCTAGAGACAATTTCAGTTTGTCACAGTATGTGTGGCTTCTTTACAATTACTGCTGAGCTGCAATGGTGTGAAAGACTGGCCCATAAATGCCAGCCTTTCTGCTTGCTTTAATTCCCAGAATATAAAACACTCTTGCTTAGTTTTAAACATGAAAAAACATAATTAGAAATTAAATCCTTCAATGGGAAGACAGACCCTTTTTCTGATATTGCTTTACAGTCAGACAGGAAAAACAAATCACAAAATGGAAGGGAGATGGGGACCGTGGGTTTTCTTTTTTTTTTTCTTCTTATTTCCTCAAACTCTGAATGAGATGAGCTTGAAGGAAAGAGCGTGTGTGCCTTCTCCCTCCCTGTTTTGCAAGAAGATAGTGTGCTGAGCAACTCTGTACTGATTCCCTGAACAAAGGCAGAGAGATGACTTAGAATGTCAAAAGCATCAGATGCATGACATAGTAAAATGCAGGAGAGAATTGGCTCCTCATGTGGCACATGGTCCCTCTCTTAGTTTAACCTGGATGCAGGTTTGGCTCTGAAATTATTGGAGGGGAACCATTTCCTGGGCAATCAAAACCATTTTGTTCTAGGAGATAAAGCAGTGGTGGTTCACACCGCCATATTCACAGCTACAACAGTACAGTTCCTCCTTAACACGTAGTATTCCTGAGAATTTAACCATAAGTGACAATGATTTTAAGTTGGGTGTTTGCCTAAATATAATTTCATAGGTGTGGGAAAATAATGGAAGATAGGCAAGGAGAAGGAGGGTTGTGAACACTCAAGTGACTTCGCAGTGCCTGCATCCTCCCTTGTAGGTGTCTGCCCGGGTGCTACTTTGGGCATCCCCTGGTTGACAAGGTTACAAAACCAAATTTATTCTTTCCACCTCATTTGTGGTTTCGTGGTTGTTTCTGCATCCTGCCTATGGTGGCTCGCACAATAGATATCTAGCGTTTGTAAAAAGATGTTTCTTTCCCATATTCCCCTAATGTTCTTGTGTCAGCTCAGGTACCTCTATTCTTGTCTGCTCTGAATAACGTGGTAGATGTCACACACAGCAAAACCTGCTGTGGCTTTTTTTTCTCCGACTGACCCTGCAAATGTTCGTTTTGCCAAGCTGGCCTCCTGCACATCTGCAGGACCAGACCCCATGGGAAGGAGAGCTGCCCTTCTTTCTGTGCGTAATGATGAGATAAGAAAGGTGATTGCTGTACTGCCTCCAACTCTGAGGTCTTCTTTTGAGTTTTTTTCCTGACATTTATTAGATAACATACACATACAGTCTCTACAGCACAGATAGGATCCCAGGACTCCCCTGAGAACTGGCATCACTGGTAGTTCCATTCTGCCAATTATTTCAGTTCATCTAATTTTCTAATTCAAAGTAGAATCAGTTAATAGAAAGGATTTAATAGGAATTCCACTCCAAATTAGCCCATATCTGAGTGGTTAGGACATTGTCATCTCCCTATGTTTTGGAGAATTTTCTAATACATGTGTCATAGTCTAACAAAGTTATTCAATAAAAAGGACTACTGCTCCCTTCTCTTGGGAAGATGCTTTAAAATGACATCGTGCTTTGAAAAAATGTTGAGACCTGTGCCTTGTTTCTAAAAGAGATGATCTGAGAACCTAGTTTACAAAGTAAGACTTCAAAGTTGCAGTTTCTCAATGGCTTTAGGAACCTTCCCGGGCTTAGCAATGAGGCAACCAACTCTTATGTTTCGCCAGGGCCTCGCGCGTAACAGAAATCCCTTTCTGTGGAGCCTAATTTAGGATTTCAGACTATTCTTTGACAGGTATATGGAAGGAACAGAAGACAGGTTGGAGTTAGTCATTATAAGGACACCTAGTTGTCCTTGTGGATGCACCCTCTGCTGTATAGTTGGACCAAGTTCACGCAGGGTTATAGCTGTATTAGCCAGTCCTAATTTTAGAAGCTTAGTAAGCATAGAGAAATAGATTTATCTCATCATATCTATAATTTATTCTTGCTCTATCACTTCCTTTTGCAATACATGCAGTAAATTTTGTCTGTTACTGTGGATGTTAGGTGAAATCCAAGATGGTAGCAGGGACAAGGTAGCAGAGAAGGAGGAAGAGAGAAAAAAAGACTGAGAAATATTTATACTTTCTCCTGCTAAATATTCTGTGCATGAAGTCTCACCAGATGACCTTGTGACTCCTCTAAAATTACATTGCCTATTAATTTCCTTACCTTTCATCCTTTGTGAATCTTTCATTGTCATTTACCAAACTTCTGATCATCTACATTGTGCTGCTCAATCCATCATGAAGGGGTGAGTGTGATGCTGGAGAAAAGCAGCCCTTGCTCTTTCCCTGTGTGCTCTCTCTACTGACTCTACCAACTGTCCTTTCCACTTTGCTGAATGTCACTTACAAGTGGTCCTGGCACAGTGCAACTAGAGACTTCTGTTGCAGAAACATTACTATGGCCATATTTGATGGGAACAAAGAACACATAGAGTGGTCTATGAAACAGAACTGTTGGAAGGACTGCATTTCTCATCCCTGTAAAAATTCTAGCATCAACATTAGTTTTTCCCTTAACTGGGGGGGAAAGCCTCAAATTTTCCAGTAATTTTTATTTCTTTTTTTTTTCAATTCTATGAAGAATATGGAAAACCATAAACAGTCTTTTTAAGTTCATCTCTAAACTTAATTGGGACATTCACAGAATTAAATGGTGCTGGAAGGGACCTCTTGAGATCATCTAGTCAAACCCACCTACAAAAGCAGGTCCACTTAGAGCAGGTTGCACAGGAACATGTCCAGGCAGGTTTTGAATGTCTCTAGAGATGGAGACTCCACCAGCTTTCTGGGCAGCCTGTTCCAGTGCTCCACCACTCTCACAGTAAAGAAGTTCCTCCTCATATTTAAGTGGAACTTCTTATGTTTACGTTTTTGCCCATTTCCTCTTATCCTGTCACTGGGCACCACTGAAAAGAGTCTGGCCACATCCTCTTGACACCCACATTTTAAGTATTTATAGACTTTGATCAGGTCCCCCCCTCACTCTTTTCTTCTCCAGAATAAAAAGACACAAGTTCCTCAGCCTTTTTTCATGAGAGATGTTCGAAGCCCCTAATCTTCTTTGCAGCCCTTTGCTGTACCCTCTCCAGCAGTTCCCTGTCCTTCTTCAACTGGGGATCCCAGAACTGGAAACAGTACTCCAGATGGGGCTTCACCAGGGTGCAGTAGAGCAGGAGGATAACCTCCCTCAACCTGCTAGCCTCACTCTTCCTCATGCGCCCTAGCATGTCATTGGCTTTCTTGTCCACAAGGGCATATTGCTGGCTCATAGTCATCCTGTTGTCCACTAGGAGTCCTGTGTCTTTTTCCTTAGAGCTGCTCTCCAGTAGGTCAGCCCCCAACCTGTACTGGTGCTTGGGGTTATTCTTCCCCAAATGAAGCACTCTGCACTTGCCCTTGTTGGATTTCATCAGGTTCCTCTTGGCCCAAAACTCTGGCTTGTCCAGGTCTTGCTGTATGGTGGCACAGCCTTCTAGTGTGTCAGCCACCCCTTCCAGTTTTGTATCATCAGCAAACTTGCTGAGGGTACATTCCATCCCTTCATCCAGATCATTCATTAATATATTGAAGAGGACTTGACCCAGTACAGACAGAGGTGAGGCTGACCAGCCTGTAGTTTCCCAGATCCTCCTTCTTGCCTTTTTGACTGGAGTGGCAATGCCTTTCCTTCAGTCCTCAGGCACCTCTTCTGTTCTCCAGGACCTTTCAAAGATGGTGGAGAGTGGCCCAGCAATGACTTCTGTCAGCTCCTTCAGCACTTGTGCTTGCATCCCATCAGGACTCATGGACTTGTGGATATCCAATTTACTTAACTGTTCTCTAACTTGATCTTCCTCAACCAAGGAGAAGTCTTCCTTCATCTAGACTTTCTCTGTTATCTCCAAAATCTGGGACTCCTGAGAACTGGCCTGAGCAGTAAAGAATGAATTCAATTTTCCTGTTCCTACATGGCACATATAATCCAATGGCTGAGGGCATCTCTTATCTGTAAGCTGCCAAATGACTTATGGTTTGAGTCAAAGTTATTTGTACCTTTCCCTATCCAGCCAGAAGGACCAGATCCTGTTTCTCTACTGAGTCAGAGATGGTCAGCACACGTCTGGAGGCTGTCGTAACCTACTACTTCTTGATGGTTATACGGTAACAAGATGGTATAACCACTTTATCTCCCTAGTTCTCTGCAAATATTACTTATTCCCTCAATGAAATAGCTGGGGGGGGGGGGGAAGATTCTATATTCCATTTCATCAACAAAATATTTTGATATTTTGCAGTACTTCGTTATGAAATGTTGATTGTTTGGAAATCCTGCAAGTTTCATGAAATGCCGTTGGACATCTGATGTCACACTGTCTAACCATCAGGTGTCTTCCCAGTGAGCAGAGAGAAGCTTTTTTGCTTCTTTCCATAGCTTTCTAAATGTCCTATGGCATTTGAGCATCTTCTCCTTCTCCCATCTGTTCCCTCTACTTCCCAGCACATCTGTCCCATCAACGTCTGTCTGTTTAGCCTCTCATCTTACTTCAGATATTCTTTTTAGAAATTTTCTTTATTAAGTGAAATACATGCAGGTGTAGCAAAGAAACAGAAGGGCCAAACATTTTTTTCAGTTGCTTTAATTCTATTAAACTTGAGCTGATATGGGATATTCAGTGCTTTCTCAACTAAATCTATGTTTATCCTTGTTGTAAACTTTGGTTATTGAAACAAATTTATACAATGTTAAACACTTTTCCTCCTCAATGCATCAGTCTCATTACTAGTTGTAAAATTTAAAAATTGTTCTAGTGAAAGAGGAGAAACTACATAGAGATTGTTCTGGTTAACAGTACCAGTTTTTATTATTTTGTTTAGTCTTCCAAGTAATTCTGCTGTGATTTATATTCTAGACAAAACTTCTAGAGAATCAAAACTCTCCAGTATCAAAGGAATTTAAAGCAATTACTCATTTTCCTTTTACTTAGAAATGTTTTGCCTAGAAACAACCAAAAAAAGTTGTTTAGGAAACTTTATAGTTAGTCTCTATTCAATTAATGTTTAAAAGCTGTTGTCAAATGTGCTTGTTAGAAATGAGAAGGCAGACAATGCCAACCTATTACTTGTGACAATTCCATATTTATTTAATGGGTGCAAACATCCCAAGCAATGAGTTATGTCACAGAATGTATGTCAAGGCTGTACAGCTTCATAACAAAGATTAATATGCAAAAGTTACAGGCTGAAAGTGTTTGAGTTTTGAATAGTAGCTGCATGGCAGCATTTAATGGCATGCTGTGAAAGCAAAAAAAAAAAAGATTTTATTTTATAAATATTACCATAGTCAATTCATTTTGAAATCCAAAGTGTTGTGCCAGTGGATCAATTTTCTTTCCAGTTTCTCCTGACATGTTGTTTTCCTTCTTAGTGAACTTCTATGTACTATTTCCCTGTTGCAAGCTTCTTGAATTCCTTTTTCATACACTCCTCAGGTGATGAAGTTTTTGCCACCACACGTCATTTTTAGCATTCTGTTTTCTCTGGGTTCACTTTCATCTGAGCTTACCCCAAAATAGCTCTGTAATACATGTCTTACACATTCAGATTAATTACATCAAATCATTTCCTTACCCAGCACCATGTCCTTAGCAAGGAAAATTATTTCAAAACTTTTAAAAGTTCACTTTTCTTATTACAGGTGACCCTAAAGGTTTTGAATATCTACTATGAGATTTTGTGTTTGGAGAAGTTATTTAGAATGGCTGGAGCCGAATGACAACAGATATTTTTTAAATCAAATTATCATTCTCTGCAAATTTCTCACTACTTAGTGATCTTATTGGACTAGCCATTAATCTGAAGAGTGAGGTGATCTCTCTTCCAGTGCTTTGTGGTTTCTGAAGTGTGAGGTGACCTCTCTTCCAGTGCTTGCCCTCCCCCTAAATGAATGGATCAGAAAAACTGAAATAACTAAACACCTCCTTGAATGGATAATGCTCCCACATGAAGATCCACATAGGGAAGGAGTTGTAAAGATGGTGGAAATGCACTAAAATAAGGTGATTAATCAGATATTGATGACTTAATTTTCCATTATCCTGAGACAATAAAACTCTAGTGACTTCAGGGTAAGTATATTTATTCATGTTACCACTTGACTTACTACCTGCCAGATGGGCAGCTGCAGGACCCTTCAGAGACTTCCTCAATTTCAAGCACCTGATCGTATTTTCCTTTTCTTAACAGTTTATGAAAGAACTCTGTCTCACTTTTATTTTCATATTTATGTTTTAAAATCTTGTTATTTTATGTTTTCATATTTCAATTGATTTAGTGGTCCTCTAAATTGACTGCTGCACAGTCAAAAAAGAACTTTGTTATGAATAGAATAAAGGAAGGTTAGACACTAACTTAAAGGGGGCAGAATGACATCAGACATTGACTATAACTGCAAGAAATTGATGACTGTTTGTTGACAGAAAGACATAAATTGTGAATAAAACTACTGCATAAAAGCTAAAGAGAAAACAGTTTTTACACAGGAATCTTCTCAATTGTAGTTCAAACAATCAAATTTGCTTAACAGAGTGCGGGTTACTTGCCACAGATGAGGATGAGATTTACATGTTGGGCTCTTCAGCACAAAATGAAGTGTATAAGGTGCAAAGTTCCTTTGCACGTGGCAGCAAGAAGGGGATGAAAAACTGGCCTTTACCAGTCTCTGTAAATAGTTGTGCTACCCACAGGTGATCCTCAAATACATGTATGTGTGAAGATAAGTAATCAAAATAAGGTGTTGCTCTTTTCCTGTCTGCATCAATCATATTTCTTAATTATCTTGTTATTTGAGCCTAATAACTTCTATAATTCACTGCTTATGACAGTTTGCTGCTGAACTGTGCAATGCTGTGTGCCCTGTGGATACTGTGTACCAGACACTCCACAATCTTGCTCTGTGTCTGTGGAACCTGATTCCCCATTAGGCTGTCATTGCATCATCAAGTGGAATCATCAGATCTCCTTACGGCTGAAGGGTTCTAGGAAGTCCTGGGCTTGTGGGGAGAAGAACATTGCCACATCAAAGAACAGTAAATAGCACACCATATTGTCCCAAGTTGCACAGAAGATTTATATCAGTATCTAGTAATTCATGTCTCGGGCCACAACTATCATTTTTGTTGATAAAGGAAATGGTTTGATTTATTTGTTTGTACTTGGCAGACTTTGAAGTATAAGGTCTGTTGCTGATATGTTGATTTCTTCTGTACAATGTAGGCTGCAAACTGCTTAAACAGCAATCATTTGACTAAGTGCCTTGTGGAAGAGGCACTTCCACATGTGGCATGATGACTTTTTAAATACTAAAGCCCATTAATGTCCTGTTCAATTTCTAAGACTATGATTCTTCGTAGATACTTGCACATGAAGTCTACTCTTGATGCTGAAATCTAAAGAGGCCAAGAATTCTCCTGTATGCTTCATAAATAACAGGAAAGCAAGAAGTGTGACATCCTGTGATTCCGTATCACACTGGTGTCTGCAGTGACTTCTGAAAGTGTTATCAGCTCTGCTTCTCCAAGGAAAATTCCACTCCTCCTGCAGGTGGGGCACAGACACCTTGCTTCATCTGTCTCCCTCGAAGTACTGAAATGTTTTTGGGGTGAGAGTAGCTGCTAAGTTAAAAAAAATCAGGACAGTATTTAGGCAATCATTGTGACTTTTGAGAAGAAACAGAGAAATAGTGATTTTCAGAATATCAGTCCTCACAGTGTATGCTGTTTTTCTCAGAACTTTCACCTAGCACTCATCCTAGTTAAATGTTTAAAGGAAACATAGATCTATTGCTTTGAAATGTATTAAAAATTCATGGTTGCTTAATTTCTGCAGCACTTCCTTGCTGGAGTTATCAAATCATATTTTATACGCTATTCACCTTAATCTCTCAGCAATCCCATGGCTCATGTACAAGAAGTTTCAGCACACCTGATTTGCCATTACACGAACTGAAGTAGAGTTTTGATTATTCAGGTCAAATATCTAATTCTGGCTAGGGTCCTGCATCTTGAACAGATGGGTTTTGTCTGCTTATCCATTCATCTTCGCAATACATAGATTTATTTTTCCTACTGAGAAGGTCTTTGTAATACACAGGCATATTCCACAAAGCAGAAAGAAATAGCTTGCTACCTGAATACTGTGCACACCAAATCCTTGTATACAGTGGTGCTCTGTGTGGAGAATTATTTACTCAGGTGCCTGGAGAGGAGCAAGTTACAATGACCTTTCCTGTGATGGGGTGTTTATAAAGTTTGCACTTTGTGAGGTAGCACTGCAGAACATGCTCTCTTCAAGGACAAAAATAATGGCTTCTCCTCCCAGTTGCTGGGGTTTGTGCCACTTGTAGTTTCTTTGTACTTCTTAGGCTCCATCTGCCTGTTGGATTTAATTGACCAGTTGGCTAAATTATCCGAGGGAGTATAGGGAAAGGGGAAAGGCAGGATGGAAAGATGAAAGGATGTTATCTGTAAAGCTCCCTTTTCCTAAAATATTTCTTTACCCTTATCCTTAAGATTTTTTTTTTTTTTTTGTAATTCAGATTGCATGTTTCTTTTCTCTTTTGATTTTCTCCTGAACCAGTATAGGAGTTTTATAATTTGAGGAAATATCAGCAGAGGTATATGAGATCACTGTGTTGTAGTGCCACTTTTCTCTGTAAGGGATTGGGTTATTGTTTTTTATTTTTCTCTACTGTTTGAAACATCAAGCTGCATACTGCAAACCCCTAACTCTTCAAGTTAGTAGGAATACAGTGCAGGGCAGAGCACCTCTGGCACTGCTTGTCACTTGATAGTGGAAAGACAATTTCTGGAGGCAGGGGTTTGGCTGCTTTTGGAAGCAAGCTTGAACTTGATCTTAATTCAGTTCAGGACTTTTTCAGTGGCAGTAAGAGTCCTAAACAGCTATTCAAAGCTACCCAGATGCCTTTAGCCAAACACTCACACAACCTAATTTTACAAAGCTTTTGATCTCTCATTCAGAAGAGCCTTGTCGCTGTTAAAATGAATTAAAACTGAAATTGTCAGGCCCTTTACTTTAGGTGGACTAGCATGCACTATATTGTTTGTGTGGTACCAGCGCATTTTGGAGAAGGAAGCTCTCTCTCCTCTTCCCCTCCCATGGAAAGCCAAGTCCTGAATCATCTCCCTCACAGAGTGCGGTTTAATCCACCATGAGTTCCTCCCAGCTGAAGGTAAAGCCAGGCTTGGGGAAGAAAGGGAAATTTTGGATGTAATTTTTGTGCTCATCACTGATCTTTGCCCAGGTGCAGTTTAGACAGGAACCCTTATGAAAGCATATGCTCTCAGGAGCATCCTGGGGCTTTTACCCTGGGCACAGACACCCTTTGGCAGAGGGTTCCCACCTCTGTCCTGACTGCTGCTAATGGCAGCATGCACAGCGTGATAGGGGTCACTGAGCCCCGTCGGCATCTCTCCCTCCAAGAATCCCAGAGAGAGGTTTGGATATGTTCTTCCCAATTGAATCTGCAGTGGTAGAAGAAAAGGTTATTAGTGACTTTTCCATGTAGAGTGGGCAGTCCCGACCCCTCTGCAGCCCAGCCTGGGCTCTGTGATCCAGTAGCATTTCTGTGTGTGCAGCACCATCCAGTGCAGTGCTGCCCAACAGAGGGACACCACTTTTCCATTCATGAAGGCAAATCAAACAAAATAAGAAGAGCTGCATCCAACACCTCAGAACAAACCCCAGAATAAGTTACAAAATGTGCCTGTGCCCTTTCTGTGGGATGCAGGCAACATACAATTAATTAAGGCTTAAGCTGTGGTTTATCATAACACATCTGTTCTTCAAGGGTAGGAAAAGGTGGGCTGGAGATTTGTTGTGAAATTTTTTTTCTTGCTTGGAAGTTAGGCTGGTGGTAACAGCAACCTTTCTGTTCAGCCATCTTAGTCACTCCTATGTGTAGAACAGTCACTTCATCTACTGCACAATACTTGGCAATAGAGAAAGAGAGGATATATTTTTCTATCAATGTAATAGAGGTATATTGGGAATGACAACAAAAATTGAATATAAGGTCTCTCAAAATGTATTCTCTAGATCCTACTAAACTCTACAAGCTCAGAAAATGTAATGAAAACAAGACAGGCTTTAAGTATGCCATTCTTTTCTTTTTAAACAATATGAGAAGAGGAGGAGTAAAATGGTTGGTTTTCAGGGTTTTGCCTGAGGGAAAATACTTTTCAGATAAGTTCTAGACCTTCCACATATAAAACATGTAAAAATAATTTTAATTCACTTTATAAAATTGACCAGAGCTTTTCAAGAGACAATTGCATGCTGGTAAATTCCCTGTGAGATGTACCTTTCCAGTGTGATGTGCGCTGCTTTGCAAACAGTTTACATGGGGTCAGCAATTCATTAAGGCATCAAGAGTAGGCATAAGACAGAGTCAGTGTGCTGATTCTCTGCACAGAAGTGAATTGGATTTTTAGGGAATGGATGTCTATTCTTTTTATAACCCTGACCTGAGATACAGCTGCAGCTCTCTACAGGCATAGGTGGGGAGACCTGTAAAGAAAATCTGGATTTATTAGCCTCCTTATAATCATCTCCACAGGCAGAAGGTGTACATTTGACCTGGTCTCCTGAAGTATGTGCTCAATTCATTTCACAAAATGCACAGGAGCATGGAGAAATCAGTCACCACACAGTGAACACCCACAAAGTTTTTTCACAGACCCTTCACTACAACAGTGGCTTTAAGGGGGCCTGTAGCTCACTTCTTTATAAAGCCAAAAAAGTATATGGTGGAGACCGTAAAACCTTTACTACCACTCTTTGCATCTTTTGTTAGCGCTGTTTGAGACATTTCTGTGCTATCAGGTTGGTTTGTCCTCCCCAGTCTCTGCATGGGTCTTGAATAATAGAATTGCATCAGTTCTGTTGTGTCTGGTGTTTTACCACAGTCTAAGGGCCCAAAGTTTAGCCATTGTGAACTTACCCTTTCTTATTTGATCTTACCTAGAAGCTGGAGGTGGAGAGAGCCTGCCCACTCATCATATTCAATACACGGTTTCTCTATGGGGTATTTATGAGGGAGCTCCAAATGACTTCAGTGACAGAGCAGAAATTCTTTCCCTTTTAGGGGACTGCATAGAGGGCATGGCACACAGGCCGCATGCATACTCTGCATGTATTTACGTTGTCAAGTTTTACACATCTACTACATTGAAATGCAGCTGCTAGACAACTGAAGTGATAAGCAACAGCAGCTTTCAAAGAGGGAACATGAGCTAAAGATTGTTGCCTTTCCTGCCTTTGATAAAGATATTCTGTCAGGTTCTTCAGGGTATTTTGATTTGCAGAAGCCTCCTGAATTTGACAACTTGACTCTGCAATCTGGACATCCAATCTTCAGCTGAATATATCTTCTCTTTGGAACCATCTTCTCTAATATAAACAGTAAATTAAGACTCAATCTTACAAGCCTCCAAATTGTCTTCTTTTCTTTAAGATATCTTTGTCAACAGTTTTATGAAATAGTGCCATTAGTGCAAAAGTTGTATGACATGTGTAGAGTTGGTCAAGAATAACATGAAGGAAGACTTGCTAAAGGTTTTTAAAGGCTGCTGTGTATTATACCTTTTTTTTCTATAAGAATGAAGCCTTCTCATATCTACTCTTGTCACAGATCTTCACTGAAACCTCAGTCAGACTCTAGAGATAATAAAAAAGGTGACAAGGCTTACAATCTTTCATAACCTTGTGTTGGTGATGTTACTCTTGATCAGGAACTCAGGCTATAGTTTGAGTTAATAGCAGAAAGAATGAGCTTGAATCTTAATCATGAGGTGGTTATTGGCATTTTTGAATTTTTCTCACTCCATTTATTTCACAATGACTAACAAAATGCTGTTTCTACAGGTTGTCTTTGACCTCAATTACAGTTTAATTACTTCCCAGCAAAGGAACTTCCTTCATTCAGGCTCTGAACCTGATTATAAATACATGCACTTCTGTTTTTCTTAAATAATTTGCACAATTAAGTTTCTTTGCTGCCACCAGGGATAGCAGTTTGTGTGTCTGCAAAGGGAAGTACTCAATAGGAAACATGGCACAGCTGCAATGTATTTAAGATGAACTTCAGTACACTTGGGATCTTGACTTATGCTTTCCAATGCTACTTTGAGGCTTGATTTAACATTTTTGATATACCACTGAACTAGAATTGGCAATTGAACTGTTCAATGAAATTTAATTTGGTCAATTTAATTTTCAATTTTGCCTTTATACATCTTGTGACTTAATCCATCTTGAGAAAACAATAGGTTGGAAACATATATCAAACTGATAACTTTCGTGTGAAAATTGGTAAAAAGAATATTTTTAAGGGAGGTGTATTTTTAATATGACACTCTCTCTAGGAGGAAAATAGGGCTATTTTGAATTTTCATTTAAATTTCAAGTGCAGATAGCCTAAATACACTTGAGAAGAGCCCAAGCCTCTGAAGTATTTTCACCCCGATCAGTTTCTCCTGTCTGTGTTGATGTAAAGAAAACTACTCTGTGAGGGACTCTTACAAAACACTGATTTCATATCAGGATTAAAAAGAGGTGAATTACTTAAGGTTTAGGCTTGAATTTTAGATTAGGACTGTCTCTCTATCAGGCTCGAAACCAGAAGGAAAAAGATACCAATTTGTTTTTAATAAATAACTCAGGGAGAGGTAGAGAGCACAACTGTTTCTTTTTCTGAAAAATTTCTTAAGTCTCTGCATGGGTTAGTCTTTTAGTTAACTGTCTCAGCCCTTGTACTGCACCAGAGAAAAGCTGTACTTGGCACAAGGGTGGATAAATGAGCTTCCCAGTAAATGGGTTGGTTCCTGGAACTTGGTTCTCAGCACTAGAAGTGTTGTCCTGCTGCATAAAAAGAATGTACTTAGCACTACATGTGCCTATTTGGCTAAATTATTAAAATATACACTTCAAAGAGAAGAAAATTAATTAAAGAACAAAGTGTGTGGCCAGCTTTATGTATTCAGCAAGGTCTGATCCAAAATCCACTGAGGAAGGTGCAGTATATTTCTGTGTGATTTTGAAGGGCTTTGGCCCATGAAATGTCAATGGCTTGACAACTCAGATCAAATTTCCAGAGACATTGCATGTCTGACAATGCAGATGATTGCTCAGTGGGCTCTTTTGCCTGGCTTTAACAGGTTTGGCATCTAGCTGTTACTGACAGCAGTGGCAGTTAGATACCTAATTCATCATCTTTGCATGGTTGTCCCCTTTAGCCAGGAAGAAGGGTGGTCAGAGTTCTGTCAAATAATTTCGCTCATGGTTTGTCTTGGCAAGACTCCAAATGCAATGTGGATGCATAAAGGTAAATGCCTGCATCAACAACATGAATTTCCAATTATGAGCAATCGGTTAGTACAAGAATTGAGTGAAAGTCTCAATCATGCAAAACCTGAGAGTGAGTTTCATGTTCCGTGACCGTATTTTGTGTCAAGTCGTGGTGCAGCTCTTACTGTTTGCTCTCTGACTGATGCCTTTTTGGGTGCCATATGTGGCTGAGCTGTTGTCCTTGTATAGATGAGTAGACCTTGTTCCCAACCAGATGGGTTTCTTGAGAGTGAGTGACACAGCTGCTTTTCAGTGTCTGACTGTGTACCGTACTGTTGTGCAGCCAGTGATGGGAACTGGTCCCAGAGGCACCACCAAGCCCCAACACAAACACTGGGGTGGGGAAGGCTGGGCTGCACCCTGGTTCCCAGCACTGAGCTCTGCCTCTCTGCTCTTTAATGTCTGCCTCTATTTTCGCTCTTCTGTGCTCTCTCTGAGCAATGGGGTCTTTGATCAAAAGGAATGTGCTGCCAAAATTGAAACATATATATAAATGCCCCTCTTCTGACTGCATGCATAAGAGAAAAGCACTTACACACATCACGTGAAAACAGAAATAATTTGGTGTTTGATTGCACATCAGGCTTCCCAAAATGCGTTTTCATCAAACATTCAGGAAACATTATGGTTTTATTACCAAGGGAAGGCTTTTGCTTTTATTATTTTTGTGGGGGAAATTGTTCTGGATTCTATAAAATGCAGTCTTCTAACTAAAGATACTGTTTGTTTTCAAACCTTTGGCATGAAAGAAATTAACATTTCAGTTTCAAAGCTTTTATAATTGCAGATTATCTCTAGTTAGCTGATGTGAAGCATGGAGTTCTTGTTATGTTTATTTGTTTAGAAGTACCCACCTCAGGTTCAAGGCACTCATGTTAATACACTGGTACAAGATGATGTGAAAGCAGGAAAAAATATTGCACACTTCAATGATACCCCACAAAATGTCTTGCCTGATGATGCTAAAACCATCAGCCCATATTTAATTTGGTACTCAGCACAGAAAGAGAGCAGATGACCTTTATGGCCATCATTCTGCCCCTTCTGGCTCCCTCACCAATTCCCACACCTTCTTTTCTTACCTTTATTTTCTCCTCTGCTCTAGACTCCTCTTTCTCCACTCAAAATCTCTGTTCTTACACACATGCAAGTTTCAAAACCCTTTGTGATGTCCTTGTTCATGCTCCACTTTTCTGTTTCACCCATATACCTTTGGTCCCTGTTCTCTTTCCACATTTGATTAATTTGTCTCTACCACTCCCCTATTTATTAAAACATTAATCTACCACTCTGGTGGCTCTACCAGTCCCCCATTAAGTTAAAAAACATTTTTTTAATGTTTGTTTTGACATGACAGACTAATTCCCCGTCTTTTCCCAGGAACCCTTGGGGACCTCTATTTCTCCCTTTTCTTCTACTGAAACCCAGGAATTAAACCCTTATCGTGGGTTGAAAAGCACTTCAACAGTATGGAAGGAGTAACACATTGGGGTATTTGTATCTTCACCTTCCTGCAACAACATCTCCTCCTACACTGCTGCAGCATGGGAGCAGATGTGAGATCTAGATATAGGATCATTTTGGGGTGCATTCAGCCCTCATCTTCCTCTCTTTGTAAAGCAGGATGGTGTCAGCTTGGTGGCATCTGTTTGCAGGAGGTGTAAGTGTTTCTGAGCCAGCTCCTATGCAGGAAAAGCAACATCCATCTAAGTTAAAGCAGTATAAAGTACAGTGCTAGAGATGTAGGCTAAAAATATGCTCTGTGTGAAGTGCTCTTAACTAGAGGCCTGCTCCAGCATCCATTAATTTAATAGGCAGTTTGAGGATGGCTGGAGTAGGTCTCCTGGGGGTTCTTGGGTCATCAACCATCCCACAGCTCTGCAGGCTGTCTGCTGTCAGGGAGACCACCCAGACCAAAACAATGATCAAAGGCCCAGTTCTCCCCATCAGCACACATTAATTCATCCCACCTAGTTTATAAGCCCTGTAAGTGAAAAGGCCCTGTTTTGAATGTAGTCTGACACCTTTGAAGGGCCCTAAAGTCTCTGAAGCAGCTCTCCAGCTATTACAGACTTCATGTGCATCTCTGTGTATGTATGTACACATTGTATAATCTCACCTTTTCTTATACTTACAAGACCTTTCATATGACTAAATTTCATCTTATAGTTTCCAATACTCTACCAATATCATCTACATTTAATATTTTCAGCTGCCAAATTCTTGTGAAAACAATTATTCTCTCCACAGTTTTTGATCCAGCTGTGCAGTAATCGTCAATATGTTCTAAACATCCCATTTTATGACCAATTACAGACACAATGATTTCCAGGTACAAGAGCAACATGGAAATATTTAGGCTTCTGATCTGGTGGTCTCATGTTCAATCCTATGTACAGAAAAAGGGGCAGATGTCAAAAAGAAAGCAAGAATCGCTCATTCTAGTTTGTATATTTATGTGACTGGTTTCTCAGAGATTTCTGTAGCTCTTTCAGAATAATTTTCTTTTAACTTCTAAAGAGTATTTATTTTCTCTGTAGTGCACCAACTTCCAAGCTTTATTGTATGTCTTTCTTATGCCTGTAACCACGAAGGCATTTTCCATCTCTCCCATTTTACAACTGTGATAAAGACACAGCAGTAGATCAGTAATCAAGTCCTTCTGAAAATTTCATTTTTTGCCTTTATTCTGATCTGTAACTGAGCTTACATTGAGGAACATTAGACAAAGGTGCAGACTCTGGAGGTAGATCACATAGTAGCAGGACAGGTATCATCTGAGGAGAACCCAATGAGCTGAAAAGAATAGCAGCACAAGAAGGTCATTTAATTTGATATAGCTATGAATATTTAACACTTTATAAGGAAATACGGAAGTGCAATCAGCCTTACTCACTCTGATGCTCTAGGAATAGACTGTCTTCCATGTGTTGTCTCTGTGAGCTTGAGAGATTGAGGCAGCTGGGGAAGAGACGGAACAGCTCATGCAAATGTTGTCCAACCTCCATAGAGCAAACTTACTGTAAAAATTGAATTCCCAAAGTTTTTACATTAGGTGCCAAAATATTGAGCTGTATCACACATGCCTTGCAATAGATGCTCAAGTTTTTAATACATGAGAAATGTTTTACTCCATTTATTCTTATTGCTTACATGCACTGTCTTCTTCAGTGTCTCTGAGCAGAATAACAGCAGAGCTAAAACATGTTGAGAACCCCCCAGGTCCCACTGAAGAACAAAAGGCCCCACTTCTCTTTGGAAGCTGAGAGCACGGAGGACAGTAAAAAACATCTCAAAATATTCTGTATTGAGGTCATTCTTAAAGTGCTAACCTATCTTCATAACATGTTTGAGATAACCCAAAACTTCAGAAATTACTCTGTGTCCCTGGTTGGTCCTCACAGCCAAGTAGTTCTTGCTTTGTCTTCTGATCACAGCTTGAATTTGGATACTTCAACTTAGGTCTTGCATTCACTGATATTTTTAAGACACCTGTCACTTTCTCTTTGATTTTTCTTAACAATAAGAAGTAAATCAGCAAGAAGATATGGTATAAGTAAGAAAGAAGATATGGACTAATTTTTCTCCTTCATTCTTTTCCTCTGATGGAATCAAATAAGTACAGAGGCTGAGAGAAGAATGCAAATCACTAGTTATCCTGATATTGCTACTCTGTGCAGCAGCTCAAAACTCCTTCTTCTCCTTTCTTGTTCCTACCTGGATTATGAATGGGATCAGGAACTTCACTTTTGCACACCCAGCAGAGGCATCCAAGGTCTCAGGTGAGAGCCAGGAAAGAGCTATTGATCCGTCCTTCCTACATGCACCCACTTAATAGGCATGAAGATCAGGAAAAGGGAGCAGGTAGACCATCTTCACTCTGAGCTGGGGGCCAGCACAGCAGGCAGAATACACTGTCTTCTAGGGTGTGGCACGGCCTCTGAGGTCTCCACACTCCTTCCTGTTTCCCATTCCTTTCTGCATCAAACTTTCCCATATCTCTCAGGTTTCAAGTCAGATCCCAGGATCATGCTGCCTTGTTTGTGGGGTTTCTACGTGGATTATTGCAGCTTTCCTTCTTTTCCCAAAAGAATTAGCTGAAGTCATGTAAAATTTGTCTTAGGAAGACAAAACCTGCTTTTTGTGCTATGCTTAAGCCTCACTTAGGAAAATATTGCCTTGTATCATTTCTTTTGCTCTGTGTACTGCAAGCCCTGTGATACAATCGTAACTCCTCTCAGAGCTCTTGGATTCTTCCTATTAAGTGCTTGCACCCATCCTTGGCAAGTCTAATTGCTTGCAGATAATTGTGACCACAGAAATTTAAGTGCTTTGTGACTGGGCTGAATAGACCTTTCTTCTCACAATTTACAATGCAGGTTATTGAGCTTATTGATGGATTCATTTGTTTGCCACCTTCACGCTATAAAGTGGAAACTGTTAGCATATACTGACTCTAATTTATCATGATGGCTGTAGTTTTGAGACAAAGCAAGTGTCTGGCCAAAGAATTCTCACCTACCCCAAGTACTTTTATTCATTTAGGTACAAAATTGTAACAATTCCTATCCATGGCTGCAAAAAGTTGAAAGCAAAGGGTGGTTTGTAAACAGCTTAAGCAGACGACCTTGTCCTAGATATGGGCTGTCATCCATTGTATGCTAGAGTATCTGTCTTCTCACATGATTAGTGTAAGACTGGTTTCACATTATCCCTGGTTAACAAATCCTGTCTACTGGTTACCTGTCCCCAATCTCTCATGATTCCTCTTTAGAGGTTAGAAAATCTTAAACAACCTTCTCTCCCTCCAAACAGTTTTTAAAGTAACAATTCAAAAGCAAACCAAGATCTCTATCATGTAACACTGCAAAAAGACAACTGATTTAGCTGGTGCAAACATGGGACTGGTAGGGGAGTCACAGTGAGGCCCAGCCAGGGCAGTAGAGGGCCTGATCTCCCTTACATTGCTCCGGCTGCCTGTGGAATTACAGCAGACGATCACAACCTAACAGCATTCTAACCAAACCAGGGACACCTTGCTGCATGACAAGTCCACATACCCTCTTTCAGTAGAAAAAAACATTAGCATCCATCATTCTATGTGGCAAGGGTCAAAATATAAAATGAAGGCTCTCATCCACTCTCCCCTTGTGCCATGCCTTTATTGCACTGACTGCATGCGGAGCATCTGCTGCCCTGCTGCCCCCCCCCCCCCCCGGATTTTGATGATGGCTGGGAGAGCTCTGTGCACAGAAAGAATCAAAATCAGAGGTTGCGAACCCACCAGGATGAGGTCCTGCTTCCTGATGGGCAGGTGGCAGAGTACTACTGCCTCCAGGTGTACTGTGGAAGCTAATGCTGTACTTTCCATCAAATTACAAGAATTGGGAAAGCATTGCCAAAGAAGTCTCTTTATTCTGATGAACGTTGTGCTGAAACAGATGGCCATTAAACAAGACGTTTGTTTGTTTGTTTGTTGAGTAAATAGATTGCACTGGTCTCAAATAGCATGCTTTAGCCCCCAGTGGAACAAACACATTTATCTGGGAAAAACTTCTGCTATTCCTAATTTTGAGTTTTCTGATCAGGAGATATTCAGCTATAATTCATAATTATCACTTTGGGCTTTTGATAACATACTAGAATCTTCTGACTAACAAAATGAGGTGCGGGATTTTTTTCACAATGACAATTAAAGATTGGACAGACTTATAGAAAGAACGTGGAATGAACGCTCCACTACTTGAAATCTTTAAATCAAGAGACTGTCTTTATAAAAAATATTTTCTGTATCAGTCAATAGAATGAAGATTGATGCAGAAGCCACAGAGAGGAATTCTATAACTGAGGTTATGCAGAAGGTCATATGAGATGGCCATAATGATCGCTTTGGGTCTTAACCTATCAATCAAAGGGCATTAAATTTCAGTCACTGAGCTGGACATGTGATTATGCAAAACAGAAGTACAAGGATATCCCTGCTTGTAAAGGGAGAACCTGAAAAGAAAAATAACGCTGGGATAAAAATATTATGCTGACCTTCTTTCAGAGCATCTACAAAAAGTTACAGTGGATCCTCACAAGGCTAGCATAAGTATCCTGGTTATTTCAGTGGAATAAATGCTTAAAATGGCTTAGATTATGAATGTGCAAGTGATTTTATGACCTGAAATAACTGTTTCCTGGTATTTAGAAACCATTCTGCATTCAAGATGGACAATGAAAGATTGTTGTGGAGTTGTTGAAGTGTTTTAAAGAAGTTTGTGTTCATATTTCCTATGTGATATTGTACTCTGCTTTCTATAACTGTGCATTGCAAAATGGAGCTTCTGTGCAGTCTCATCAATAGCCTCAAGAATCCTTTTTCTTCCACTGCACTGTGAAGCAACACTTGTTTTCTGTTGGATCTCTGGGTCTAGAAATTCAAGACTAGGACTTCCCCATAATAAGATGCAGGAAATGGATAGAAAGCATACTCATTTTGTCTGTTGGCTAGAGCTGCTTTAAAAGCAGAGGGATGTGTGGGTGGAGGATGTGAGAAGGATATTTTGTACTGGCATATACAAGGGTAAACAGCCATTCAATGATTTGTAAAGAGCTAAGCTGAACAACACCAAAAAAAAATATACAATTTTTCCCCACATCTCCAATGTTTGAAAGTTGGTGGATTAAACTCCTCATAACTGTTTTCATCAGTAGTGCCACAGACTAAATGGTCTTTAGACTGTCCTTCAATCAGGGTAATTGATTGACAGTCATTGATTACACAATTGTGCAGACCAGTGCTGACTCCTTCATCTTGGAAGGGGGTGGGCACTGGAAACGGCAATCGCCAATGTCTAATGTATAAGCTAAATTGTATTATCAATCAGATGGTCAAAGGCTTCAGTATGTTGTCTGCTAGACTTGGAAAGGAGAATTCTGTTTGTATCAGGTAAAGTTGCCCTGGAGGTTGCAAAAGCATGTCAATTTTATTTTTGTTTTGCTCTGCTATCATAGTTCAAACTTTTCTTAGGTTTTGGTATTATACTTTGCATTGTATGTCAAAGGAGAGCATCCCCATTACAAAATTTCTGTGTCAAGCTAAGTCTTTTGTGTGGTTACCATTGTATAAAGGAACTTGTATGAATGTAGTTGTAAGGGCTTTATAAGATCTCTTCATATAGGAATTATGCACTCTGTTGGGGCACAGGAATTGTTGCATTGCTGAAAGATTCAGCTGCTCAGCAATGAAGTAGTTTTAAAGCTTCAGTGGGCATGGAGTTACTCTATACTCATGGTCTTTCATGTATTTTCTAGATCTAAGCAAGGAACAGGACATTGAAACTTGACAGTTCTTTCCAGGGGTGAGTGTTGTGGGGCTGTGAGATGCCTACTTACCTAGGCAGAGAAAGTTTTCTGCTGTGGCTCTTTGGGTGGTGATAGGATTTCCCTGGAGGTTGAAATGAGAGCAGATGTAGCTAAGGTAACCATGTTGGCTGACTGTGAACTATGGCAAGATTGGAGAAAGGGGAGGCCTAAACAAAAGAGAGGAACAGATATGGTAGCTCTTTTCCTGCTAGAATGACCAAGAAAAAAAGAGGTTGATTCACAAAGAAGCTTCTTACTTGGGAGAGAAGAAATATATGTCAAGGATGGTTAGTGGAGAGAAGAAACTATGGGATGAATGCCAGAGAACTCTGATTTAGGTCTAAATGACATCAAGGAAAGCTAGAAAGCATACTAGACTAACACATACTACACCACTGCCTCATGAAAATCCTTTTTAGGTCACTTTTTGACAGGGTTGTATCATTGATTTTTCCTTGGGAATTGACACTGTTGCAACTTTGGATGATGAAAGATTTTTGGGAGATTTTTGGAGTGCATTTATGGAGTTCATTGATTTCTGCCATTGCAAGCAATACTTTGCTTTCAAACCAGACTCTGAAACACTAGTCCCAGAGTCTATTATTTATTCCTGATGTCATTAAGATATGTCTTTTCTGTCTGTGATGCAGTGACATTTATTTTATAAGGCACTGACATGATTAGAGCTTTGATTTGATTTTCTAGCCAACATGCTTGGCCCAGGATTCCCAGGAGCTATGTTTAAAGCTACCTTCCAAAATTCATGTTTTAGTGACCTAGTAAATGAAGTAATTTTTAAGAGTCTTAATGCCTTTGGTTTGGCAGTTACCAGTTTCTCAATTATTTCTTTGACCAGGCAATTTATTTCAGTTCCCAGTAAGATTATCAACATTTATAACTCCTGACCTTTGTCCCAAGAAGAGCCCTGCAGCACTGATCCACATAAACCAGGGGAAAGTTGTAACTCCCCCATGTGCGACACCTGCAGTCTTCAACTCGGGGGTATAGAAAGTCACCTGGAAGCACAGCAGGAGTGGGTCAAAGGATCAAGACTGGTAACAGTAAGGGATCTGAACTTTGCAGCAGAATCTTTTCCATGGGCCCCTCAAAAAAATGTACGTGTTGCTTTATGCAGTAATTCTCAAAAATATCTTCAAAGTTTTCAGTTAGGTCTGGTTTGACTTTCTAGAGACCAAGTTTAATACTTTCCTATTAGCTGAGTAACCTGGTTCTCCTACCTGCACTACATGGCCTCTTGAAATATATCTGATGTTTCCACCAGGAGTAAGGAGTAAATGAGGAGAGTAACTAGGCTAGATGAGGCTATAAAAATATACTCCTCCCTCTCCAAACTAAAATACTACAGTTCTTTCTGAACTCTCACCCTTTTTTTTCACACTGGGATGTTTAAAAAGCATCAGAAGATTTTACTCTTTAGGTCTACGGTGCCTAAAAAGGGGTGTACTTTATGCCAACTACAAAGGGCCTCAGAATCAGACTTTACATGTTTAATCTGGATGTGCAGAGGCAGACTGTTCCCTTGCTCATGCTTCAGTGCATTAACTAATCTTTAAAAAGCAGGGATTAAGGAGAAGCTTTGCCCATGAACAGGTTAGCTCTGGTTGTTTAGCCCTGACTGCACAAATTCATTCAGATTCCTCAGATGTGTGTAGTACTGATCACAACGTACTGGACTAGATGGACTATAGGTGTCAGCCAGGGCCACAATTTCCAGGTAAATTTACACTGCAAAATTATACATCTTTCTTGATTTTTTATTCCTTCCATGTGCATTATAAATTGTTCTGTCTGTTGGTGTCTTGATACTGGTGCATGGTAATTTGAGTGAGTTGGGGTTTTGCCTGTTTAGTCAGCGCTCATCTTTTCTCTGGCTGTGTCCAGGAGCCTCTTCAACCAAGGAAGGCAGAAGAAAATGTGTGTCTCTGTGTCTGCAGGGCTGGAGAGAGGAACCTGACGGTAAATGGGAAAGGCTGATCTATCCTCCTGAGTTCTTTTACCTTAATTCAGGTTTTATTTAGCTATTCCAATACCATTCAGTACAAAGGGGGAACTACTTTTTGCCACCAGCATTAGAAATAATAATATTTAACACAGAAAACCTTTGTGCATGCTCTTCTCTTTGTCATTTAAGTTACTGAAATATAGGAAGGGGAAATTCTTCTAGTATTGAATAACATGAATGAAGCTGACAGTGTTATTGCATTTATCTATCTCTCCCTATATAGATACAGATATATACACTTCCACTATAACATTTCAAGCATTGGTACCACCTGAGAGCTCTTTGCAGCTGCAGCTTGTGCATTTTGCAGTAAAATTTCTCTTCCCTTCCCTTTTCCCTCAGCTTCCCCCGCCCTCAGAGAACTGACACGCTTTCCACTGACAAATGTTGAGTGTAGCTCCTGAGGATTTAGCGTGTCAGGCTGTGTCTACACAGCTTAGGTTTCTATTATTACGCAATGGCTTAGAAGGCAGTGCTTTGCCACATAATTACAGACCCAATCTGTATTAGGAACAGGAGTTTGGATGCCTCTTTCTGTACCAACTACTTACCTCCCACCCACTCAAGCCTCCTTCCTGATACTCTTACTTGCTTAATAGCTTCTTTTTGTATCTTTTTTTTCCTCTGGTTTCTGATTTTCTTCCCTTTGCTGTGCTACATATTTGTTTATTTCAGAAGTGAGGGGTCTGACTGAGTCGCGCCTGCACGGATTCCTATGCAGCACAAAGCACTTGCTCTATGTTGCATCGTCAGAAGAGGTAAGAAGAAATTCCTGAAGCTGCCTGCTAGTTCTCTTGGGTTTTTCTCGCTCTTTTTATTTTCTTTTCTTTCTTTTTTTTTTTTTTTTTTGGTGTGTGCACATTGCTTGTCTTACAAGCCGGGCAGGCTCTGCCATCTAGAGCACTTTGTGAGATCACTCCAGTTTGCTGTTTTTCCTTTTTCCATCTCTGCGTGACTGTGTGTGTGTATCTCCCTGTCTCTCTTCCCCCCGCGATACAACTCGACCCCCCTCCCCAACACACACGCACATACACAGAAGCTGGGCTTGCTAGTATGAACTTGAAGACTTGCAGTACCAAAATGCATGTGTTACCTTGGGATGCTCTAGGATCAGAATGCTTGAAAAGCCTGCAGGCTGCTTAGTCCTCCAAGACTGGGTTTTTTAAACCAAACAAGAAAAGAACAAGTTATTCACTTTTTTTTTTTTTTTTTTTTTTTCCTTGTTTTCCCTTCTCTTTTTTGTGCTTTGGATATTACTGAAAAAGGAATCTCAGGGATTCACACACTTGGACTTTACTGAATCAGGCTGCATCTGACAAACAGTCTAGTCTTCATTTTGGTTTGGTAGAGATCAACCAGGATTTTTCTGATTATATCTTCTCTTGAAAAAAGGATGCATGGCATAGAAAGAAGGTCTAAGTGCCTGTCTGAGACTATTTTACTGATCCTGGGATAAATGTTACTTCTCAAAGGTAAGTGCAAGGGTTTTTTCATATGTATATATATGTATGTATAAACTATATAGCTATAATATAAACTATATATAGATATGTGCATAAAAAATTTATACGCAGTTGTCTCTGATGGCAAAAAAATCTGTTGTGCATTTTGAAAGCATTGAAGAAACATGTAACTTTATCTTCTTTTTCAATTTAGCCTAGATAAGATTGTTCATGTAGAGAAATGAATCTCAGTTTGGTTTCTGTTTCTCTCAGCATGAAAAGGCAGTTAAAAAAGAATATTTATTTGTTTAAGCATTCATAGGATTTTTTTTCATGGCAGTTTTGAAACATTGATGTGAGGATATTTGAAAGAAAGAATAATAAATTGGTTTCTAATACAGCAAAAACTAAGTGATAAGTAAAGCTGTGAAAGTGATTTCAGCTTTCTGGAGGAATTAGCAAATCCTGCAAAGCTAAGGAAGAACTTTGCTGGACAGAACACCTCTGCTGTATATAAGACCACACAGTAAAAGAGGGGGGACCTTGGCAAATGTCATGTGAAGAAGTGGAAGGCACAGGAACAGATGGAGAAAAAAAGGGAGTGAAGGGTGTGGAGGGGTGTGAGCATCCAATTCAGTGTCTGCTGTCACAGAGGTTGGTGTTCTTGGTAAGCTGATGCAACTGATGATGGACATCCAAAAATGTCAAGGTGGGCATGCAGGGCATGGGGTACACAAGCAGGTATATGCTATGTCATGTCTGTCTGACGTCATCAGACATATATGCTCACAACAAAGCTAAGTGTACTGAGAATTTGGGTGGGGGGAAACATCTAAATGGCAGCACAGGACAAGATAGAGCAAAATGGAAACTGAGTCTCTCCCTGACTTTCATGGACCTGTGCACTCTTTTGCATCTCAAAGCAAGGGCATGACTGAACAAAACAAGAAAGAAATGAAAGGGGAAAACCAAAATCAGTGATGAAGTCAACAAGTCCCAGTAAAATGGATTAATAAACTGGAAATTAAAAATAGTCAGTTGTGGTAATGTATGTAAAAAAGGGTTCTTAAACTGGATAACTATTTCCTACCCAAAGGAGACAAATAGCGGTGATTTAAAACAACAATCATTTTTTTGCCAAGACTGATCTACTCTTTTTGGGGAAGTGTCTTGGAGATACTAAGAAGAGTAGGATTTATTTTATCTACCCCATCTTTGGGATTAATATGACAATAACTCATCTGACAAGAAGAGACAGGCAATCAATAAGCACAATTTTAAGTTTATAAAGTTAAATTAATTAAATAGTTGTTTAAATTGGCCTCTCTGAACTTTATGACAATAAAGTCTGTGGATAAGTCCAGCAGATGCCACACAATTGTCAGTAGTATTTTCTGTTCCTCAGGAAAAAGGAGACATTGCCATGCAGAGTATTAACGTTCTGTTGGAACTTGCTGTGTACAGAGGCTGTACTAAAGCAAATTTGAGCTTGTGGAAAGAAGAGAGACATAATTACTTCTACTCTTGCCTTGTTTCAGGCTGGTTACAGTTTCCTTGTTTACAGCTTACCCTGGGTTGGTGGTTGGTTTGCATTGCCTACAGATCACCACTTGAGCACAACAGAGTGCTTTTTGTGTGCGCTCTGCTCATAGCTGCCTTGTCGCAGCAGCGCAAAGCAAAGCTTCAGACCTTCTCTGAAACTGCTACTAATTCTCAGTCAGGGAGGGAATGCAATTAAAAATAAACAACAATGCTAGGAGGCAGGAAGAAAAAAGTGATTATGCTCAACCAGGCCATTTTAACCCGTGATGCCCAGCAAAGATCTGTATCCCCTTTTGGATCAGAGACAGCATCTGCCCTGCTCTCCCCATCACAGCTCTGTTTTCTTTAGGGTGACTCTGGGCCTGCTGCCTGGAGTCTGGCTGTGCAAGGCACTGGCAGGGAGGCAGCCTCAGGTGCACCATGCAGGGTGAGAAATGTGACCCATCCTCAGAGCCACCATTTGCTGTCCTCTCTGCCCCATGCCACTCTTCACAGCATTAGTGCTTCTTGTTTAAATTTACATTTGGAACGTAGCTGGTAATTTTTCCCAAGGGGAGATACAAATGGCACAGGTAGCCTTGCCCCTCAGTCTCTTCTCTTCCTGCTGCTCAGGCGGATCTGAGCTGACAGCTCCTCGGCAATCCCTGTCAAATTGCTCCTGCTCCCTCTCTTTGCAGAGGATTCTGGCCACTGACTGAAACTTGCAAAGTAATGATCTTAGACCCATCTGATTCCCTTTTTTTTTTTTTAATTTTATGGGGTTTTTTTGTCCTTGTGGTCAAAAAAGCAGAAAGGGAAGCTGATTCAAAATTATCAAGATTTAACCGGTAGTAGGTTGACTTAGAGTGAATCTAACTCCCTGGTGAGAGTTGCAGACTGATAACTCTAAAGACTGCGTTTGCCATCCACAAAGAAAAGGTAGGGAGGGTGTGATGACAGTGCCTATTCACCTCTATCACTCTTTTTGCGTTGCTGATGCATTTCAGCCTTGACCTACAAAGATCACCTGAGGGAGAAAAAGCATAGTTTGTTCCACTATAAGAAGAGTTTCACTACAGAAAGAGACTCCTCTTTCTGGTCTGAGTGCTCAGCCTTACTTTCTTTAGGTTTTCCATAGCGTGTTTGTTGTGGTGTTTGCTTTTGTGGAGTAACTGTCCTCTAGGTGCTGGATTGAAAACCAGTAACACTACTATGAAAGGCAGAAGGAAGACATCCATGGCTCCTCCAAGCTAGTCCTGATGACTGTGTAATCCATTGCCCAATACCAAATGGACTGTAGCTCTATCCCTTGTTTCCTCTTTGCCTTAACCATTTACACTTTGATTATTGTGATCTCACCAAGGTGCTGGGATTCACTCTATCACTGTTCAGAGGCTGCGTGTGCTCTCGGAGCTCTGAACAGCTTCCAGTCATCAACAAACTTGTGACAAAAGGCAAGGTTTCATCTGAGTACACTGGAATAATAACAAAACCCACAAATCACCCTGTGTGATGCAGTACTTCAGTGAAGGGCCAGCTATCATTCTCTGTCCAGCTCACCTCCACCCAGGATGCCCAGGAGGGAGAGGAGCATGTCAGCAGTACTTCAGATTCTAGGAACTCAAATTACCTTCTGTGTGGGCAATTGCCAAACCTTGTCATGAAATTAACAGATGTAAATATGTCATTAAAAGGCCCACAGTGATGCCGCATGGAAAACTGGGAAAAGGGCATTTAATTTAGAAGTATTTCTGTTTCCCTAGGAGCAGTAATTTTCTTCATACTTCAGAATATTTCCATGACAGCATTTCCAATTTTTCTCTCTTCCTGTCATTTGGTCTGTCCTGCTTATGATCTGGGTCTCTGATGACACCCTCATCTTCATGGGAAAACATTTTTGACAAATCCGGGATGCCAACTTCAGCATATGAAACAAGCAGTGGCAGCAAGAGTCAGAAAACATCTTTTCAGTAAAAAAAATGCTGATTTAAAAACATGGGAGAAAAGGAAGAGATGTGCTGTCAGGGTTTGGTCCTGTGCAGAATCCCTATTAAGCTACATAGAAGGCGGAGCTGAGTGGGATTTTTTCATTGATAAATATTCTTGTTTTACTCAAAAAAATATTTTTATTGTAACAAACCATGATTGGGAAATGGTCAGTTTTATTAATTTCCTGACTGAAAAACCTCTAGGGAGAAAATTGGCAGAATACCCCATCTTTTTTTTTTCTGGACAATAATTTTTTTTATTTCTTTCCAATTCATGCATTTTGTAAGAAAACTGAAAATAATTCATATGAAACTTGATGATACAAAGGGCCATGCTGTGATCTCATTTTGCTAAATGACAAGCAAATCTGCCAGTCCAACTGGAACTAAGCATTTCTAGCTCATTAGAAGGCTTGCACAGTTTCTATCTCAGTTTGGACCAAGGAAATTGTGAGCACTTTCATTTCAATTCATGGGACCAGAAAACTTTTGTCTGCCAAGCCATACCTAGAAGTCAATTTACTTGGCCAAGTGGGATTATTCCAGGAGCATGTTGCCAACAAGTACTATGAAATATCAAGGCCTCTGAGTGTCTGCTTTTGAAATCATTCTTCCAGCTATGGAAAACTTATGTGCTGGGAGGATATGCCAGCTAAATAAGAGTAGACATGAGAAGATGGCTGCAGCCAGGGTACGAGAAGTACAATGGAGTATTTAGGAGGCTTCTGCTAATCACTCCTCAGGAAGGAACAGGTCTCTAATCTCTGTCAGATCTGCTATTGCTGTGGTGTTATGGAAAGAGGTGAGATTAGGAGATGGCCTTGGAATAGCAGTAAATCCAGGGTCCCGGACAGAAGGTTACAGGTAGGGCTGGTGCATCCCAGTGCATACCAACACAGGTTCTGAGAAGAACAGAAAGCTGGATTAAAGATAAAGTCTACAAAAAGTACATGATGGCTGAAAGCACCTTGCCTGTTTTAATAGAGCTAATGTTATATACTGAAAATTAATGGAAAACATGTGTGTGGCACTGGTGCAGAAAGTTATCAGTGTGACTTTCCCTGAAACCAGAGGACATAGGTCAGGGCATGTCTTTATGTGCAGGACTGAGACCAATCGCTGCATCTGCCCAGTTAAGACTATAGAGTTTGAGTTGACTTAGTTGGGCGAAGGACAGGCTTTGGAAGACCTCAATATGATCAAGTCACACAGATTGTGGGGATCAGACACATGCGATATTGGAGGAAATACACACACTGTTGAGGAAGTAAGGAATTTTTCCTCTCCCGTTTCTAGAGTTGCAATTTGCTTAGGCAGGCTGAGGAGCAAGGGAACCCAAAATGGCAGCAGGTGCAAAGAGTACTCAGCCATTCTCTCATCGTGTCTAAAGTCCTCAGAAAAGCTTTAGCATACATGTCAGTTAGAATGAGTAATCCTTCTTTTGTTACAGCCTAAAGATAAAAAATAAGAAGAGTAAAGGAAAAGAGGATGTCTTAAACATCTGTTTTTAACATCTCTTAAACATTTTATCTTAAGCATTCTCTGTTGTGGTGGCAGGATGGGTGAATATCAGTGAAAGGGCAGCACCTGTAAGTGTGATGGAAAGGAGAAACTGACTGTATCAGAATGTATATCAGATCCCTCTGTTAACAGCCTCAAAAAATTGTATCTACCCTTTCAGTACAGACTGAAAACAATGAGCAGTCAAATGGCAGAAGGAAAAGTCAAGAGGAAAAAAATTCCTGTTGTGGCTCACTCAGCAGTCTCTGTCTTGTCTGAAAGCAGCCAACAACAAATGTCTGTCTCCTCGGAGATAAAAATCAAAACCTTCCCAATCATTTCAGTAGCCATTTGATCTCCTTCCCTTTGTGAATATTCCTGTGACTAGGTAAATATATGTGATACTCAGAAAGCTCTGCATGGTTTGTATGTGAAACAAGTGTACTAAACTAAAAAAGAAAAAGGCCAAACTGTATTGAGAGAACATAACTTAGCTGAACTGAGACAATTTTCTTGGTTTCCTAAACTGATGGCTGGTTGGCATTTTGTATGAATTATCTCCAGTGTAAGTGAATGTTATCACTGCTGATGGCAGATATTTACTGTATATTGGTTTTTAAATAAGGATACAACATTGATTTCTTGCTCTCCAAATTATTGACTGCACTTTCTCCCTGTAGTCAGGTCAGATAAGTTATCTTCTCTGGAAATGTTCAGTAGAAAAATGTATTAGGTCTCAGAAACTCTCATGGAGGAGAGGATCAAGGGATTTTTTGCAGGCTGCCGACAATCAAAATATCTTGTAGTTACTTGACAAATTCCACTGTGTGGTATGCAAATATTTTCTAATCTCATTTCACATGACCAAGTAGCACACCAAGCCATGAATGTTTCAACTGACACTCACTTTGCAAGGACAGTGTGACCTTTCCTAATCAGCTACATCTTCTGTTCTCAGCTCCCTAGATGCATTTTTACAGTGGTATCTTCTTGAAGTGAGGGGGAAAGTGAGGCTTCACAATTACAGTGTGGACAGGAGTCTCACAGGAGGTGAAGTTTTCCCTGTCTATGGTCTTCCAGCACCCTACCCTGGTCCTCCATCTGATGGGAGGAGACGTTTCAGGTGCCTCAGTAAATTGTATTTTCTTTCAGATCCAGGGGTGGGTGACAGCACTTTTATGTGAACCGGAGAAAACTGGCCTTACTGGCAGAGGAGCTGAAGAGCAGCCTGATTTATGAGAGTAAATGCTGAGGGTAAAGAGGGCCATACTTGGAGAAAGACTTGAGAAATTTTGATAGGATGAGGGGGAAGAGAGAAAGAAGCTAGTGGTACAGCTAAGAAGATGTCTCTGTCTCTTTAGATATTTGTATGACCCTTCTTGCTGCTGAGCCGGAGTGCCAGGCTAAGCTAAAGAAGGGCTTATGATATGTATCCTTAGTGACACCATACGTAGCTGATCCCTCCTTGAGCCACTGTGGGTGTTTTATTTGTCACATTTAACCTGTTTTGGCCTTTTGGTGAACATGGAAAAAGTTATTTAAACACTTTGTGCATTTGTTTCTGTTTTCTCCATCTTTCTTTCTCCTTTAATCAGTGCATGGAATGAGGATGCTCTTTATTTTTCCCTAGCCCTGAACACAAAGAGTTTTTTACCATCAATGAGCAGATGACTCACTCATTAATAATTGTAACCCCTCCCCTCAGTTCTTAGTAGAATCTGGCAACAAGCTTTCAAATTAATGTGAGAGACCCTATAAAATGTGACAGGTCCAACTTTATACGGTGTCTTTTCCAGAGAGAGTGCAGTTGATGGGCTGAGATCTGTCTCTTCTGTGCTGGATGTCAAATGACTGCATTTCATGGCACTTCAGTGTTTTGTTTTTCTCAAATTGTCAAAGACAATTTTTTCACCTGCCTAATTCTGTGAGCAGCATAACAAAGGTCTGTGATGACCCAGTGGGTTTGTGGTTCAGAAAGCTTCTCCTCATTTGAGATTGTGCCAAGAAAAGGAAGAAATCTGTCCTCCTGGCTGGAAGCTGAGATAGGCCATGATGAATTTCTGTGTATTGCTGACTTCTTCCCTACATCAGTGTCCTAACACGGAACAGAAAAATCAAAGTTACGCTACATCCTATCTCAACTATAGGATTTACATTTAAAAATAAATAATGCCCTCAGGCCAAGGAACAGCTGCTGCAGTTCTTTTCAGCATGGCTCATTGATCTCGTCCTCTTATTTGACACATCCTGCTACCCACACGTTTCTGTACTTAGCCTTAAATCACAGACAGATCACGTAGTGACCTAACTGAAACTGAGACCTACTTGGGTTAGACTTTACACATACAGGCCCTCAGATATATGGGCCCTTACACCACCACCTTGCCAGGCACTGGAGAAAGATCTAAGAATGAGGTCTTTATTAGGCTGTTCTATCTCTTTCTATTACTTATGGAGTTTTTTAACTTATGTTCGTCTAATCAAGTTAATTTTAAGGAATTGCTTTCAACTTTCTTTTTTTTTTTTGATAGAATGTGGTTTTTTATCATGGAAATGTGATGAGCTTAATGCATACATTAAAAGTGTGGTTTTCCACAAAAGTCCTTCTATTATGAAAATGAAGCATCTTTTAGGAAAACCTAAATAAAAAGCCTCTCAATTTTAATGTATGATGTAGTTGCACTCACACACTCTCACACTCATTCCCTCTTTTTTTCTTTATATTGACAGGTACATAAAGAACAAAAGTGAAAAGAAGCCAGCTGTTCTTCCTAAATATGTCTTGTCTTGCTGGCTTAGGTAAAAGCCAAATTGCAGCTTGAGACTTCATTTGTGCAGCAAATCTTAGTCTCCAGCAAATCAGGTCTGTTTTCAGAAGCCTGTTTCTTCAGTCATTGTATTTCAAGATGGGAAACTGGGCTGTGTTCATGCCCCAAGCTGATTATGCAATGTTTGCAGAGTCTTTAGTCCTAGGTGACAAAAACATTTAAGAACAAAAGAACAAAGGTTTAGACCTTTGTTTCCCTTTCTTCCATTCCTGATTGAATTTTTAGAGCCTTTATGACATTTAAATAAAGCATTATCTGAGAGCTGTTTGGAAAGAATTAATATGGGATGTCATATTGTCATTCTCAGAATAGTTTCCACTGCTTCAAAACAATCTCTCCTGTAGCTATAAATTTATTTTATAATATATCTTCAGGGCCTTTCATTGTTGGGTTCTCTTCTTAATGTTTTTGTTTATTTCTATAGTCTTACCAGGAACAAGAATTAAAAAAAAACCAATTACGTTGCCAACACACATCTTTTTTTTTGACCACCTTGTAATTGAGTAATAGATATTGCTGAATGCTTATAGGGCATCAGGTAGTAAAATCATATTGATCTCAGATAAGAAAAGGACATACAATCTTACTAGTAGGCATTTGGAAATTGACACTCAGGAGTAAGATATTTCCTTATGATTCAGTGGATAGATGCTAAGCTTTGGGTGACATTAAGTGATACTGGTCATCTGGATTCCCACTAATTTTTTGAGACTTGTTTGACTAGTGTGATATTCAAATGTCCATGGTTTCAAGTGTTTCTTTCAGAGAATCAGCAGAAGCATAAGTATCACACCTGATACGTATGCTTATCACAACCTGAACACAACATGAAGAGTGATTAAACAGATCATGAATATTAGTAGCAGGCAAATCACACATGGCTAGAATAGGAAAAATTTGCTTGCCAAATAGATCAGAAACAATTGTGATGAACAAAAAATAAAGTAAGGATTAAATCATAACAAATATTTCTTGAAATCAATATTTGTAAGCACCATTAAAAATTAATAAATATAAAATGTAGAATGTATAGCAGTAAGTGCATTTTAACATTGATATCCAGTAAATCTTGGCATCTCACAAGGGAAAGGAATGGCAGTACCAGCCCTTGTGACATATATATTTATAAATATACATTCATTTATTGTATTGTACTAGAAAAAAACTCAGGGAGGAAGTACAATGTTGTAAGGCTTTGCTCTTAAAGTCCAAATAAGCCTGCAAAAAGCAGTGTATGCAAGACTTAGTAAAACTTGCCAAATACACATTTGATTGCAAAGAAAAAGGGAGGACAGCTTTCATTATTACAATTTTCTTATTTTTGGAAATATTTCACCCTTTCATATATTGTATGTTACATCACTTCTGAAGTGGAAATAGTAATTTGAAATGAAATCGTCTCATAATTCACAATTATGCTTCAGAATCAATAAATATTTTTGAAAAGGTTAAATGAGTCCAACTTAACCAAAGTATCTTCCTCTTGTTTGATTAAAACATTGCAAATAAGCTCAAAAAAACCATTTAGAATTCCTTTCTATCCCTTTTTACTCCTTTTTTCAAATCATTAAATGCATATGTTTGTATATACATGCTGCATATGTGCGTGCATATGGTTAGATCCATTCTTGGCCATAGGCATAAACATCATTTTTCACTTCTGCTTTTGTAATAGGAGATAATGCTAATGTATATCAGAGACCTGTCTTAAGCTTAAGTGTACTGATGTTTATGAAATGTTTAGAGACTACTGAAATGAAGGATACACTCAGGAGACTAACTCTGTGTTGGCAAAATGAGAGACACAACTTAATGAGAACTGGTGAAGAATTTCCACCCAATGTTTTTCTTTAGAGAATAGATTTTGTTCAAATTAGTTTACTGGGGAATCTGGGCAAGGAAAGGGGCAGGGCATGGAGGTTATTTGGCAACGTTGTCCTTTGCTTTTTTTATATATATTTTCAGTTGGAATGTTGGTGGATTTTGTTTTAAAATAAAATCGAACTTTTTGATGTGTGAAAAGCTTTAATGTGACATTTTGTCCTGTTTTTACAGAAAATATGCTTTTGCATTTTCTAGAAAACAGACATTCTCCAAATCATAACTAGTCAGTCTAATCTAAATAAGTCTGACCAAATCAGGCTTTCTTAACAGTTTTGGGATCACTGATAGCCGGACAGAGACACTTTTCATTGTAGAATTTTTCTTTCTCCCTTTCTTATTTTTTTCTTTGTGTTCTTTCCCTAATAGGTTTGTTCTTTGTGGATGGTTATACATAAAGGGAACAGATAGTTTAATGACATCTCCAAGTAAAACGGGCTGTAAGAATGCTGAATTTGCTTTAGGGTTCACAGCACAGGTAATATGAAGGTAAAATGGCAATGAACATGTGGTGTTGGAGTGGGCGAGTTGGGCCATGGCAAAGCAGGCTATCACAGTTCCTAATCTCTGGAGGGAATTAACCTCCAGATTGTAGCCGTACAGAAGTAACAGGGGTCAAAGGGGACACACACACATGACTGATCATCAAGGAATTGAAATGGACCGCTAACGCTTCTGTGAGAGCAGAAATGTAAGAGAAGCAGCTAAAAAAAGTGAGAGAGAAGAATTTTCCTATGGTAGTTCAGTGCTTTTGGATGGTACATGGTTCATATTATCTTAAATTTAAAAATTAACTACTCTACTTTTAAATGTTAGGGATTATCCTTAACAGGTGATTCTTCTCTCTCAGTCACGGGAAAGGGGAATGAGGAGTTCCTGGTGATTCAATTACAAATCTTCATGGCGTGTGGAGCTTTTGGGGACTGTGTATTAATATGCTGACACTTCAGTAACAACTCCATATACTTTCAGTGCGTCTTTTACTCAGGACTCTGAACAAATATGAATAAATTGGCCCTTCACACTTTCCATGTAAATTAGGTTATTGATCTATAAGTGAGAAAATGGGGCATGGATTTTGGCTTAAACTAGTCTGTGATCACACACAGTGTCTGCAGCAGAGCTGTTGATCAGGCCCACCCCTTAAACTGGGTGTCGTTGTCATGAGGCTTAGGCAATGGCAAGGTACTGCTAAACTGGTGGAATGGAAACCAGATCAAATCCCAGAGACGTGCAGCAGCAGCAGCAACAAAGTCAGCTATGCCTACATGAGTAAGCCCACAGGAGAGTTTCATTAAGGCTTTTCATTTCAGCAAGACTATTATGAAAACAGTACTCAAATAGCAAGCATTAACTAAAGTAGGAGCCACTGAACCCTTTTGTTTATGTTGTACAATTGTTTATATGTTTTAACAGAGTTGAAGAAAGTAGTCATCACATGCATTATCTTTTTTTTTTTTTATTTTTGTTGGGTTTATTCAATAGTCATTTGGGAAGGATATGGATATACTGACATCTGGTACTATCCAGAAAATGCAGAAATAGCTATACTCAGCTTTCTTTCTTGGGATGCTAGAAATCTTCCAAGTATATGTCAAAGCAAACCCAGTCTTCACATATTTTCTACTTATTATTGTAAATTGTTGTACTGAATTACTGATTAAATTCATACTAGGAGAAATTCTAGTGATATTATTTTACTCCAGTGACAGACTAAAATCTTTTATTCAGATAACATATACAACTAATCACTATTTATTATGCTACACTGAAGATTTTTTTTGCCTTCTTAATTTTGGGGATTCCTTATTTCAGCTGAAGTTCTGGAAGATGTAATTTATCTCAGCTCATGGTTGACATTCCAATTTTTTAAATGAAGAGCCCAAGGACTTCTCATTTCTCTGTCCTACTGTGCACGTAAACATAACCTCAGCCTCTGGTAGGGAAAATGGTCAATCTAGCAAAATCAGAAAACTCAGCTGACCCAAAATCACTCACATAATTTTTCATTGAGAAAAATACAAACTCCTCTGAAATGATTCATATGGGAAAACAAAGTAGAATTCATCCTCTACAAGATTTGTACTTATTCATTTAAACCCAGCAAAAAATTTCTTAAGTCCCTTGATCACAGTTTTCCCTTGTTGCTTTTACAGGACTGCCTCTAAGTCTGCACTGACTAACAAATGAACAAAAATGCCATCAAAACCAAGAAGCTTCTGCACTGCAGCTGTCAACCACCTGTTTCACATTTGGTGTCATCTGGCTGAGTTGCAACTAGTCTTTCATTTTGTAGACCACAATCCACTCTCATCTTTCCAAACCTCAGTTACCCAAAACGGGGTAATAGTCCTCCATGTCTGTTAGTTGTGCTGATAATTCCCGCAGTTACTCAGACACATTTTGGCTCCCCATGACATTCAGTTAAATGAAGATGCACTGCCTGTGAAGATCCGTAACTTTTAAGGTCCCACTCTAACTCCCATCATCATGCAGTCAGCAACAGCATGATTGCTTTTTTTTCTTGATGCAACAGGTCCTAATATGAGACTGCAGCAGAGATAAAAAGTGACAATAAATCTTCAAAGACAATCACTAAGATTTGCAAATGTAGTCCATAAGGAAAGAAAAGTAGTAATCATTATTATAGATGGTTTACTCCCTGTGTCATCAATAATGTTATTTGTGAAGTTCTGAGATTTTTCAGGTGATGATTCATTCATGATTTTATTTATTTTTCTGTGTTATGGAATAGAATGGCAGAAGGAAGAGATTTTGACTGATGAAACAAACATCTCCTTATTTGCCAAGATGTTTTTCTGTACTCCCCAGGTCAGGAAATAAACATTTAGAGGTCTAGTCTCTGTAAAACTCCTGGACAACCCCAGAAAGTGTCTTGAGAGATTTTGTGGTTGGTACAAACTGGCACTGCTTTGTAGTGCAGTAGCAGATAATTATCCAGTGACAGTAAATTGGTCATTACCTTTAGTGCTAAGCATGCACTAAAGGGGTTCAACCAATACAATTTCCTGTTTGTCTAAACAACTTGAGCTGCAAAGTGACTTCAGTGGTCTTATCAATGATGTTACACAGTTCTGGTCCTGGAAGAGGACAATTGGAAAAAATGCAGCTAAATGCAGCTTGGATATATGTATAGGGCAGTTTTTGCACAACAAGTAGCCATTTTACTCCTCAGCCTGGAAGGGTTTTAGTCTGGTTTGATATGATAAAGATATCTAAGACTATGAAAGATACTTTTGTTCCTTGTCTCTTCTAAAGCAAGTCTTAGAGGACAACAGATTTAACTGGCAAGTGACGGGTCCAGAATAAACAAAATAAAGCACTTGGGATTGAAACTCTTTCCTGAAGAATTCAGGGGTTGCTAGATGTTTGCATTGATTTATAGACCAATTAGAGAACTACATGAAAGACACAGGTTTGGTTATTTTTTTTTTTTTTATGTGCAAAGATAGTATCTTCAGCTAACAATGTTAGCTAGATCACAAGCAGCTAAGAGGCTGAGAGGGTGTATTCTGGAAAATTATCATTGTTTTTTTGGTTGGTTTCCTTTATTAACTACTACCAGAGAGAAGATACAGCATGACACAACTCAGATTTATTCAGACTGATTTGACTCAGGATACTCCCATTCCTACAGTCCTCAGGGCACAGCCCAATGCAGTGTTTGGCTAAACCCACAGCTGTATTTTAACAGGGTGCAAAGAGGTGTTAATTACTCAGTGCTTGCAGGTGTGGGCAGAAGCAGTGATTTTCAACCAGGATATTAAGGTAGAGCTTCACTGCTGAATTTACTAAATTATTAGCACCCTTGATTTGCAAATGATGCTGATATAGATAGCAGTCTCTGGCTTGAGTAATTCAGGTAGCTTTTATAGTGTTTCATTCCTTACTAGGTGAAAATTATTCTATCTGCGTCTTGAACTTCTTGAGAGTTGCAATTGTTGGTCCTGTTGGTGGGAGCACCAGGAGGTTTGCTACTGAGCTCTGGTGGCTGGAGCAGGTAAGCCTTCATCTACTTCTTGGGAAGAAAAGGTTAAGTTGTGTTATAGGTCTTTTTAAGCTGAAAAGAGGAGAAAGAATATTCTGCTTTTTCTCTGGAGAAGCTGTGGATCTGAAAATGTGTTGGTGATAACTTCTAGCTGTATAGAAGAGAAGTCTCCTGGAAGACTGTGGTTCCTGATGGTGCAGGAGTCTGAGCTTCTGCATATAAGGGTCAATCCTTGTAACAAGTGAGAAGGTAGGGCAGAGAGGGGAAACTGAAGTAGATATTTTATGGATGAATAGATATGGTTTCTGTAGCCTGGGCTGCTTTGATTTGAGACTTTTGTTGAGCGTTTAGTCTCAGACTGACCTGAGTTTTATATGGGCTGAATAATTCACTGGCACCTGCCTTATGTTGCTAGGGGAGTTTTTGCTATTGCTCATGGAAGATCCTTCTAGAGAGACTTTTCAGACAGAAAAAAATAGAAAAAAGACTGTAAAGCAAGAGGAAGAATTGATAGGGGAGATCAAAGGACTGACAGAGACAACTGTTGTCATGATCTGGAGCTTACCTCTTCCTTAAGGCTGATGAGTCTTGTTTTGTTAAACCTCTTTAGTTATGAGCTGTAAACAGACATCTCAAGACTCAGCACATAAGCAAATCAGAGGACTGGCATAAATTAATAAAAGAAACAGTCTAAATGTGGTATAGGTAATATACTAAAATATGTCCTTCCAGTAATTTCATGGAGTAACTTTCCTTAGGCTGAGATCTTGGTACCATTTTTCATGTGGTGTTGAATTATTTTATATTATGGAATTACTGTGTCCTCAGGAGAAGATTCTTTAGGCAAAGTTTTTCGGCCTCTTCTGGGTATTTTGAATACTGGTTAAATAAATGAATTTAAGTTGTGAGACTGACTGCTTTCATAGACATTATGTTTTGACTTGGAATAAAAGAAAGACTGACTGTATTGCCCTTTTTACTGGGATCCCCACATTCATTTCTACCCTATTGATCTCTCTTTTTTTTAATGACCAGAATCTTTAGATCTGTTAATATGGTACATTAAAGGGAAACCTGCCCCCAAGAGGACACTGCATTGATTCTTTTTCTAATGCAACCATTTACAGAAGTGCAATTGTATTCTAGGAAACATGAAGGCTCAGATTTGTTTTAGAAATTGTTCTACAGAGTTACCAGATTTATTTTTTCCTTTTTTTTTTTTTTGTTTTTGCCTGCTCAATTTTCAAGAACTAGCTTTAGGCTGAACATAAAGAAGATTTCCTGACAGCAAGATTCATTAGGCTGTGGAATAATCTCCTAAGGGAGCAAATAGAAACTTTTTCACTTGAGATTTTTAAAGTAGCTCGGGGTGGGGGAGGGAGAGAACCAACCCAAAACTCAAACATTTAAAATGTAACACAGGAGGAAAAACTATGTTAGCAGAGAGGATGGTCTAACTGGCTTGATAAGGCTATCTTTTTTATGTCTAGCTTCTATAGATATTTGCACAGAAACATGAGCACTGCTAATTAACTGCTCATCTGCTTCATGTGCTTATGGCTTACCAGCTATAGTCAAATCCCATCTGTCACTTGAGGACAATTAAGTGGGCTGAGAAGCATCACTTTATGACTGCACCTGGCTAAGAGGAGGTATTCCAGATGGACAGCCTGGGAAGCAGGAGATACCTAGAAGAGGAAGGGGGGAGACTGCCTCTTTAATAGGCAATTGCAAGTTGTTGTAAATGCATTCATATAAGAAGGAAAAAAATGTTCTGGGGAGATACTGGTAGCACACATAAAACTCATACTTGTGGTTTCAGTCTCAATGCGAGATCTGTGCAATTTTCTTCAGACAGCTAAAGTCTTTGTCTCCAGTTTTGTATGAGTGTTGTCACTGGAGATGGGCAAAGAAGTTTGGGAACTGTAAGACCTGGTCAAAAGAAAACAAATGGCATGAAGGACATTGGAGACAAGGAAGAGATAGTATGCATCCATATTTCCAAGTGAGGCCCAAGAGTAAGAATTAGTAATGGTGTCTTAGCATAGCTATAAGATATTGTGTCTTAAATTTGTTTGGGGAATGGTCCTGCAGTTTGTCATATGCATTGTAAAATAACTTGGCTCACTTTTCCATGCTGCTGTCATAGCTCTCAATTTGTGCATTCCTATCCAGGCAGTTCTTGCTATCTGCTGCCTGTGACTTACGATGCAAGTAAGCATTTGCACCAGAAAATACGTGATGAATAATTAAATTTGTCCCTAAACAAATGTTTTTTCAAAACTCTTCAAGCAGTGTCAGTGGCTCTTTAGAGGCCATTTTCAAAGCTTACAGCAGTATCCTCTGGTAATGAGGTAATGATATTGCCTCAATTATGTGCTGCAAAAGAAGATGAAGACTTAAGCTGCAGTTCAGCTTTAGAATTATTGCTGTAATTTTAAAGGTATCTGCCATCCCTTTCTCTTTAAGCAAAATCATCCCACCCCATTTGTCAAGATAAAACCATCCATGGCCAAGAAGAGCCTCTCCTTGGAGTGATAGCTTCCTCCAGAGGGATGATGCTAACAGCCTCGTTTTCTAACACCTGAATCCATATAGTTTAATTCATCCCAGTTCTACCTTTTTGGCTGTTACTTGCCTTATCCGTCTGTTATGGATGAACAGGAGACTGAAAGGAGCCATCAACATTTATGCTGATAATTCACAGCAAAGATATTAATATATAAATGCATTATATATATATAGGTGTATGTGAAAGAAAGTTTGTGGTTTGTTTTTTTTTTCTTAGTAGGTGAAAAAAACCAAACAAACCTACCTGAAACTTTTCCTGGAGGTAGAGATTACAAATCCTGTCTTGGTTACAAATTGCTGTGGGTTCTGGGGTGCCTTTCTGCAAGGCTGCATTGTCTGCAGCCCCTGGCTGGTGCTCTGTGGGGGAGCCCTCGGTACCGTTCTGTGGTGTATGTACCCTTCTTCCCCTTTATTTGTGGGAAGACAGACAAATGTCTGGCTTATCTGCTCCTCCTTGTACAGTTTCACATGGGGAAAGGTTTCAAATAAGTCCACCTCTCTTTTGGAGAGCTGGGGGACTGCAAGATGGCTGTGATGAAGCAGTAGGAAGTACTAAGTCTTGCTAACCATAAGCATTCAGAAATCATCACTCTGTACATAGAATGAGATAAGCTTATGTGGCTTAATCTACCTTTTGTAGAGCTGTCTAATTTTAAACTCCCTTCTCTGGTTTAAAAATTATTGTGGACCATCTGTTTAAAAAAAAAAAAAAAGATTCTTCCCTAACCACAAGATTCCAGGAGCTGGAAAAATACAAACAAAAAACCACTTTTGATTCTTGCAGTGAACATAGGTATTAGTAACCCTGAGTCCTTACTGTCCATGCTCCCTGTGCAGCTGTACTAGGGGCTGTTTGATGTTATTTTCTCTTTGTGTATTTCAAACTAAAAAACTTTTTTTTTTAATAACTACTTTGAGATTTTATGATATTTTTGGTTTTTTACATATTTTTGTTTAAAAAAGATTGCATCATATAATAGCAGCAGAAGTTGGGGTCTTTTTTTGTCTTTTGGCTTTTAAATATTTTTTAATGTTGTTTAAGTATTGAGAGCTATAAACTTGAATGTGAGTGTACCTGTTGGTTCAGGAAAGCCAGGAAATGAAATGGATTCTTACTCAAGAGAAACTGATCTGTTAAGCCCTGCTGACTAAGACAAGACAGATGAAATAAAAGCCAGCAACGTAACAGGAGGAGAAACAATTTTAAATACTTTAATTATTACACTAATTCAAAAGAGTTAGTGTAAGGAACATAAGAGAACACTTTAGACTCTTCTCTCTTTTAAAGACCTAACTAAGCAGATTTTCTTAACCAGAAAAGTCAGATGTAAAATAAATACATAGAAGTTTAGGCATGCTCCTTTTAACTTGTATATCACTTCTATTTTTCAAATTAATATCAATACCAGTTCTTGGATTTTGTAAAACTTCAAAACCTGTAAAAGCTCCTGAGAGTTATTAGAATGTTTAGTTGGTTTAACTCTCATCACTTATATTCTCACAAGTTGTTGATGCTTCATGAAAATTTGGTTGCTGTAGAGAAGCCAGGTTTCCAAATTAAAGCTTGCTTTTTTTTACTTTCCTCCTTCCCCCCAACTTTCAATCAAGCTCTAAAGTCTTTCGTAGCCCTGAATAAGGGATGATGAGTCATATATATTTTAACTATATATATATATTTAATTCTGTTCTCTCTCTCTCTATTAGAGAGATTCTGTCAAGACAAAAATCACCCTTTGATGTCTGTATCTGACACAAGCACAGCCAACAGCCTGAGATATAGAAGTGAATTACAAGGAAAAATATTCAGACATATTTTAGCAAACTAGATGCCCAGTTTCAAATTAATGTGATTTCACTTTTATTCCCCATTCCTTTTCTCGCTAACATGACAGCAAGCACGTTTCCTTCAAAAAACACTTTTTGAGCTTGCCAGAGATGATAATTTAAGGTCAGATTTTTCAGATGTGTTCAGCATACTGAATGCAGATGGAGTGCTAAGCTTTTCAGTTTTTGTTTGGTTGTGCATGGTTTTATTTTTCTTTATTTGATCATACAATAGGAATTCTAGGTGCAGAATAACTTTGAAAGTTCAACTTTTGTATAAACACCTCAGGTCTGTGACAGCTGGTTTTTAAAACAGCCTTTTGCTATTTTGGAAAAGGCATCTTGGTTGTGGGATTTTCAGGCATTCTAATTGGCCAAATTCTGCTCTTATTGAAATCAGTGAAAATAAGGTTATTTTAAATTAGTGCTGTCTGCTGTTGATCTAAGCCAATTTGAACATTTGGCCCTGCTTGCTGTTTTTATTTCTCGTTCCCTCGATTTGTTCAGGAATAAACTTCACTTGAGCTCACAGAGTACAAAAACTGTGCCTCAGCATGGGTCCAGGCTCTCTTTTCCTGTACTGTGGGTGGACCAAACACATGGTACCAAGAGACTTGCACCTTAGTGTGCCAATAGGTGTACTAATTGTGGCTTTTCCCTAAACCTACAGCAGACATCTGGGATTTAGATGTCTGTATTGAGGTTTTCTACATGTGATCCTTTAGGACTGGTGAGAAGAAATTAACTTAACATGGTACGGTTCAGCTCAACTATAGTAAATGAGGCATCTACTATGGTAGAAACCTACAGTAAGCTTAATGATTCATGTCTTGGAACTGTCTAGGTTTTCTGATTTGTCCACAAAGGCCACTTCGTTGACTTACTAGTACGTGAAAGTTGAGATCAAAACCAGTGCTGGACATGGCTCTAGTGTGAATGTAAAACATTGTGGCCATTCAGCATGCAGAAGCTCTTCATCTCTATCTTAGATTTGCATCCTTATCTTATTTTTGCCCCACTGGCTTCACTTGGAAAAAGCAACTCGGTGTTAACTGCCTCTGAAATGTTTACATACAGCTCAGATGTTGTGTAGCTGTATGCTCCAATGTGGCCATTTCCTTTTAAAATTGCTTGGCTTTTCATTGTGAGGCAATTTGTCCCTAGGACTGTTTTAGTTGCACAGATGTAGAGCAGTGACTAACTGTTTCAATCTAAGACATCATTTATTCAGCACTGTATCCATCTGTGGTATGAGGATACTAGTCTTTATTTTCTTATGTTCCTTGAACTGTCTGGATGCTAATTTAGGAAACCCTTTGCTTAGCTTTTTTGGGTAAGATTTTATGTTGTTGATATCACTGTTATTCCTAGACAATGAGCAGGAGGAGATATTTGGTCTGTCTGTTTGGGGATTTTTCTCTCTTTTTATGAAAAGATTCTTATTTTTAATAGACTACCTTAGGATAAGAGACTAGATCCTAGCATATCAGTGCTTTTTGCTTCTGTTACTGTAAGTAGAATGTATTTTTCCTTTGACTTATCAGAAGCCAGTATAAAACTTTGCGTTTTGTTGTTGTTTGGTAACCCTCCTCCTCCCTGCCCCTGCCTCCCCCTTGGTTCTTGATCTTCTACCTCTTTTTTTAAATTTTTTTGAGGATGCCACCCATAGCAGAGGATCAGTGTAAAGCATCTGTTGCAAATTATCCAAGTGAGATTGATTGATTATTTTTTTTTTAATTTTATGCATTAAACGCTCTTGATCTGGATTTCAATTTAAACCTCAAATTAATTTCAGTAGTGATACATACGAGGATATAACTGCTACAGAGATTCTGAAATTCAATAAATCCAACTTTGGTAATAAATTATATTTAGTCATTGGTTGACCTTACATATTGCTAAAAACCTCCAGGAAACTAATAGGTTAAAATATAAAGAACCCTTCTGAAATGTTCCTTGTGGATTAGGCTTCCAGGAGTGGCTGGCACTGAAGCTTGAAGGTGGCTGGTTCTGAAACAACTTGTGCTTCTGAGGTTTGCAGCAATCTTTCTAGTATTGTTTGAATAGGATTTACAGCCAAGCAGTAAACTAAACTAGCAGTAAAACTTCTCAAATTATGGTGCTAGGCAATCTTCTAAGCTGTACTGCAAATGTAATTGCTTTCACTTATAAGTCTTGATTTATTGTTTCTGAAAGAAGCCCTGTACTGTATTTTAGTCAACTTACTTTGTTGGGGCAATAACTGTAGTGTACCTTGCATTCTTCCTCTACATCTGTCAGTATTTACTGCTATCAGATCAACAAAGTTAAGAAGATAAGAGTAGGAAATCAACCTTTGACCATATCATTTGGAAGAAGTGATAAAGGCTCTTTGCAAGCCAACCAAGTGAAATGGATAGTTTTTCTCAGCCCAGTTAGAATATCGAGTACTTGATTAGCAAGACATTTCAAGACCTCAAAACCTATTCCTATTGGAAACATGAAAAAGTAATTTCTTGCCACTTCCATAAAATATTTGTAGAATACTATAGCACCAGAAAGGGAGATGCTAATGTGGGATCTCTAGCTATACAAGGCAATCTCAGAAAATTAAAGGTATCAGAGCTTTTTGAGGTGTTCTTGTTTGTTTAGTTTCTATGTTGAATTAAAAGTTAGGAATATGAAACCTTCTCTGCCTTCTGACTGTCTGTTTTTTGGTTTTTTTTTCCCTTCCCACAAGGGACAAGATTATCTGAGCCTAGTATTTTCAATGTTATGTTATGATACTGCAAAGCCTGATGAATAGGCAACTGCAGGTTTTTTTTGCAGAGTCTTGGCACAGAAAGTTACTTGACTTTGAAACTCAGCTGAGACCATACATAGAATAACAGATCTGTGTAAGCATTGTTGCAAACTATAGTGTAAGGAATCAAGAGTCATATTCTTCATAAACTTATGGGTACTCTTTATATTTCTGGCATTCTGTTAAACAAACGCCTGTAGTTAGGAGCTAGTTCACAGAAAAGTTTATTCTTTGTGGGTCTGCTGAAACTGGGTAAAACACACAGATTCAAAAAATGGTACAGGCAAACATACCATCTGTCACCTGCTGCAGAGCCAGGGTGAGAAGGGCTCTCCTAAGGCACAAAGTCAGGACGTTTCAGTCTTCACTACCACGAGAGAGAGATGTTGGCACACGTCCTTACTCTGCTGCCCAACAGGAAGATGAACACAGATGGTCATCACCACCAGTAACTTGCAGGGAAGGGAAGGAACGTCCTGGGGAGATGCAGTCACTAATGCAATATGGTGGTGCCTTTGGCTGCCTCCCTGCCTTGCAATGGGTCCCTTGCTCTTTCTCTTGTCCTCGGTTTGTTGATAGTTGAGCCTTCCTTGCTGCTTTTTTTCCCAGCATGTGCTTTTGTTTTCTGTAAGACATGTCCTCTTTTACACTGTCTTATGCTGCCCTACCTATACCAAGGAATACAAAGAGTAAATCGATTATAAGTGACTACATGACAAGCACAAGACAGACAGAAAAGACAGTCCCTCTTCTAATCTTGTGACTAAGATGGGATTTGAGTTCTGCAAAATGTACCACAAAAGGCCTCATACGGTGTTTGGAGTTCTATTATGTGTAGCCAAAAAAGTCTGTGATAATTAAATTCTGCGTCTACTTTTGTCACCTTGCATCATGTTTTGTGAAGAGGACCAGGAAAAAAGTCAGTCTTGTTGCAACAATGCTATAGGTCATCTTTTTACAATATTTGCTGATAAACAAATTTGAATAGAGGATTTGTGACAGAAAGACAAAAAAGAATTGATCTGAAGTGTGGTTTTGGCTTCCTTCATTTTGAGAAATGGAGTACAGTGGAGACATTTCAGGTTAGAATTATGTCTGTATCTAAAATCTTTAATCAGTAATTTTCTAAAACTATTTCATGTGAAGAGAGAGACATAGTTCACAGCCATGACTATTTAAAATAATAAACACTCTCAAGTATAGAATCATCCTTCTCAGTGCATTACACTTTCCCATCAGCAGCAGTATTGAGAGTGTTACAGCAAGGTAAGGTACAGCAAACCTTTGCTTAATATGCATGTAGCACTTTTCTAGGAGGTTTAGGGCTGAAGACCTAGAGCATGAATTGTTCCATCAGTTTCTCCTTTGTGGAAGGTAACTCATTTTGTCTTAATTTGCTAATGATACATAGTTTTAGCTTGGCAAGTTATACAACAGATTGGTTTTGTTTCACAAAACAAACAGGTTCAGAGGACAGACAAAATGTCTTGACTCATCTTGAATCTCATTTGAGTAAACCTAAGCCTTCAATTACAGTTCAACAATGGATGAATAAGTATTTCTTTTCCTGGAGTCCCAGCAGGTGTCCCACTTGCTGACAGCAATTCCTGAATCTCAGTAGAGCAGATAATTGGAGCTAAAGTATATATTGCCACCTCACCTGGTGTTCAGATGGCAAGGAAGTGATAAGTGTTTTCTGAGATGTTTCTGATACATGGGTTTCCCTGAGGCTGTCAGCATTGATTACAGAAGTGAGTTGGAGTCCAGGGAAAAGGATATTTCTACTGCATAAACCTCCACTGCAGGTCAAAAATTGCCTTCTGTCAGTAAGAAGAAATTGTATTAACTTTCAAGGAGACCATTGGAGTTAAGGGCCAGGGCAAAAGGCATCACTTTTAGTAGAGGGCTAGAAACTGTTTTACCCTGCAGAGCAAGCTTTGTGGTTTCAAGCATCTTCCTGTTGCTTTCATGTGGAAAGTGGGATAACTAGACTCAAGTGTTCTTCTAGGATATGGCAGCCCACATTCAAGTCCCTGTTCCCCTCAGTGTACGGGGACATGCACAGTCTATCTGTGACTTTGACCAAAATACATGTAGATATCTGCTGCTTTGTTTTATGACTAGCTGTTTGTTTCTTTTGTGAGAGGCATTTACAGCTGATCCTCGGTCAAGTCCAGCTATTGAGAGGAAATTTAACACATCTAGATGGTATAGGCAGCTGAAAGCTGTCTATGTTCCCATGAAATGTTAGAGAAAGCAGTTTAAGTACTTGCTCTTTGAAGTGGCACTTTTTTTCCTTTTTGTTGAAATTCTGCCACACCAGTGTGAAAATCTCACTCCAAACTAGAAATAATTAGGGGGGGAGGGGGGAAACTATCAGAGGGAAAATTAAAATATCAAACCCAGGAGCCTATTATCTATGCTGTAGCTACATAGCTGTAGCTATGCAGTCATACTGTAGATGTTTGATTCTCACATCCATGACCCTACTGCAAGAGTAAATTTTTTTTATTCTTTTCATAATTAAAATGAGACTAATACTGTCAGAAGTTCCAGATTTGAAAAACCTGGAATGTAAAGTTGTCTTGCAGAAGAGCAGTGTAGACAAGATCTGAAATGATAGGTCCTTACATAAGAGAAGTGTTTTTCCTAGGAAAGAGTCATAATCATGTCAATTTGTCGTCTTGCTGCGGTCCAGTACTACTTGGAACAAATGAGTTTTTGTGGCATAGACTTTTGTTTACACTGAACAGTAAGGATTCAGTTTAAAACCTCCTTGGGTCCTGTTTCTTTAACACTGAGAACACTTGCCTCCTCTGTGTTTGTTTAGTCCACTAATAGGCATTATGGAATCCTTGGCTCACCTCTCCTACCTGATGAGTGTAGGTAAATGAATGGAGAAATGGATTAGAAATTTTTTTTCCTGTGTTACCAAGCACACAATTTACACTAATTTGCTGAAAAATATTTGTTTGCAGAAATGAAGGTGTCATATTGGTGGTAATTAATTTTGGCTGCCTGGAGCCAGTCAGGGTGGGGTTTGGGGGGAGGGGAAGGTAGGGAGAGGGGGGGGGAAAAATCCAAACCACAAATAGAACCAACCAACCCACTTTTTAAAAAATCTGCTCTTGTCTTGGAAAAAGCATTTTGCTAATAACTGAAGCAAATGTTGCGTGAACTTCTGCAACTAGAACTTTTATTGTTATTTGACAGATGGATGTGATAGTTTTTAATAGTTCTGGTTTGCCTTGATTATTTACATTGTGTCATTTCCGGATGAGCACAATGAAGCTATTGAATATGTTGGTACATTTTAATGTGGGCTACCTGTTGGTAGGAATATGCTTACAACAATAACGCTACAGCTGGATTTAGCATATTTTTATGGCTTGACTGTAGCATAGCAATAACCATGAAGTTACTAATTTCTGCAGTCAGCATTTGAGCAAGACAGGAGCTCCTTTTTCCTACTGTTCTCCTGGGTACAAGTAGTGTCAGGGCTTACAATGACTGAGTGACAGCCTCCTGTCATTAATGGGTCCCTCCTACTTGTCACTGCCACCTGTTTGGTGAGAAGCTAGGGTTGGTTTTGTGGTTTGTGGGTTGTTTTTTTTTTCTTGAAAGAACTGAGAACAGCTCTGGGTTTCTGGACACAGTTCTTCTGCTTAGAAATGTAGCACCTGTTTATGCCTGTGCACTGTATTCTATGCTGTGGGTTTGGCTGAATTAGCCAGCAAAGTTGTTGGGGCTGGCTTTAGGCTCGGGCAAAACCAGTGCTTGCCAAGTGAAGCAGGCAGCTGGGGGCCACAGTGCAGCTTCTGATTCTCTGTGCTGTTTTGCCTATGTTTAGAAGCCCAGAAAGATGAGCCCGAGAGGGGGATCTTGGAAAAGAGGCACTAGTTGCTGCTGAAGAAGCACAACCACCATCCTTCTCCCTAGCAAACAGCAAATTTGACCCTCTAGATCTCTATTTCTGTCCCTTATCTTTATCTTGTTTCTTTCCATAGCTGGAGTTATGTATCCCTGTTAGAGGCTTAACTTTTCATCCTCAGGGAAATGAGATTCTCCTAAAAGCCTTGAAGGGGCCTCATCCAGCACTGAACCATCTGTATTCCTCTACTTTACTTACACAGCTATGCAGTTTCTGAGTATTATGGGTGTACTGGAGCAAATAATCCAGTCACAGAAGACTTAGATTAAGTATTCTTTTTTACTTTTTTTTTTTTTCCCTTGTGCAGCACTGAGCCCTTGTGAAAACATCTATATTTCTATGCTTCTGTAGCATCTGGGGACTGATGGTGCCTTTAATCTGCTCTACTTCACCTTTCGTCCCTCTGTGCCCTCTCCAAATGGCAGCACGGAAGTTCCACAGTATATGGGGAAGACCTAGGTTTTGCACGTACTTCACAAACACGGACTATTGCATAGACAGTAGAGCTTCTTTTCCATCCAAAGAGTATGAGGGAGGACTTAACACTATGTTAAATGTGAGTGCAGAAATAGGCACAGGTGAGTCCCTCTCTGCAGGAGTAAGCGCAGTGTGCCTGAACAGCATGAAGGGAGTGATGACAGGAGGCAGGGCCCAAAGCACTGCACAGATCTTTGGGGCAGTGTGTGAGCCCCTCCAGCCTGGAGCAGAGCAACTGTTTCACAGTGTCAAAGCAACACTGAACTGATCAGAGGAAGGGCCAGTCTCACAGAAACCTTAGGGGAAAAATTGGCCAGCTGTGGCACTCAGCAGAGAGCTGTAACTGACACACAGGATCATCTTGTCATTTATCTGTCTGCCACCAAAGAAAGTGGCGTGGATCCTTAGCATCCCCTTTCATCACGTTAGCATGCAGGCAATGTGTGGCTGCAGCTGCTGAGCTCTCGGGCCAGCCTGGCTGTCTGCCACACACCTGCAGGCTGAGCCCTTGGTGCTGGGACTGGACTTCAGTGGGTGGTTTTACTTCTTGTTTTGGGGTATGTTAACATCCTGCCATATCCCTCTGACTGGTAGCTCTCCCATGGTGTTTTTCGAGGAGAATCTCCTGCCTCTGCACAAATAGTCTTTCACTCTCAAATGCCATTAGCATATCTGAAATGAGCTGTACAGTCATGATCATTATCACTTGTTAAATGATAATGTGGGTTGTGCTAATTCCCAAACATTGGTGTCTACATCATGTGGTCTTTCACCACACCTGGTAGACTGGTATTTTTCCAGACAACTCAGCATGAGAGCCACAGATCAAATGGCTCTCCATAGATAGTCTCTGAACTCAGCACCCTGAGGTGTCCAATATGAACTGGGACTCTTTAGGATATTCCTTTGATGGGAAGTCCAATGTCCAACCTTAACTTATTTGTTTTATTATTTTATTTTATTTAAGGCTCCTGTGACTGATGTTGGTGGAATATTATTTATTTTTATATTGCTGACAAGAGAAACTGGGTGATTACAGTTGGGACTGAGCAAGTCCCAAGAGCACGACAATGTGCTACACTTTCACATTTACTGCTGTTGTGTGTGTACATAAATAGAGAAGTTGCATGTACCTATAATGCAGTGGTGACCACAGATATTACTCGAGTTACTTTTCATATGGGTGTTTAAGTGAATTTGAGCCAAAAAAAAAAAAAATTACTAGCCTGTATTTCATTCCTTGAGTTCAAGTCGGTAGCCCCCAAGCAATATTATAGCTTTAGAACTAAGGGTTCTATTTACAGTTGTTCAGATTTCCTTTGTGTTAAACATGAAAACTCATGAACACTCCCATTCTGCTAAGTACTGTACTAGGCATCAGTTGCTAGAACCCATCTGACTTTGAGAATAAATGAAAACAGAAAGAGAGAACAAAATCCCATAGCTCTGTTTAGTATGATCTCAGCATCATTCATGCTTCTAATTGTTTATCCTCTACAGAAATGCCAAGTTTCAGTGGTGCTGAGACACAACAAGAAGCAATTGGCACAAACTGAAACATCTGGGGTTCCATCTGAACATCAGGAAATACTTTTTCACTTGAGGGTATCCAAGTAGTGTAACAGACTTGGCACAGAGGTTGTGGCGTCTCCATCATTGGAGATGTTCTAAAGCTGTCTGGGCATGGTCCTGGGCAGTCTTCTGTAGATGGCCCTGCTTGAGCAGGGAGTTGGACCAGATGACCACCATAGGGCCCTTCTAATCTCAGCCATTCTGTGACCTCTGTTTTTGTCCCTCTTTCCTTTACATGTTAAATGATTTCTTCCAGGGCAGAGAAAATGATGCGGAGGAAAGAGAGGAATGACAAAGAATGGCAAAGGAAGCATTTGGGAAACTTAGCATGGCATAAAGAGACATGAGGGAGTCCCCGAAATCATAGGGAACAATTTTTCTAGCAATTCTTAGTTTGTTGATGATAGTAATGTCTGAATATAGGCCTAATGTACCCTCATCCTTAGTGCAATCCTAACTGCCATCTTCTCCCCATCCTCCTGGTGTTTGTAACATACATCTCACCTACACTGTGGTAACACTTCTTAACTTTGCTGTTTTGCTAGTCACCTTTTGTGCTTTCCCATCAGGTCACAATTTCTTGAAACTAAATCTTCTTCCCTAACTGATTCTCTGTTTCTTTTTTTTTCTGTTTTTCTAATGTTAAACTTTATCAATAACCCTTAGTGTAAATCTGAAGTATCTCATGAGATCTGACCTCTGTTTTCTGGGAAAATATCCTCTAAAGTAGTCTGAGAATGTCCACTGAAATTTTGAAGGCAAAAGAAACTTGTTAGGGCTTTGAAACGTTCAGAGAAACTTGATGTGTTTCCTGGAGATGCTCAAATGTTTTACACAGCATTCCCAAATGTTGAATTTTGTTTTCCCTATGGCATTCACATAATATTTTTCAGTAATTGGAAGTTACAGAAATCAGAGCTTTATCATTTAATAATCTTCTTACTGCTGTTTGCTCAGATAGCTATGATCTTATTAAAAATGTTATATAAATATCTTTATAAACAAAAAGTAATCAATCTATGGAGGGAGAAATGTCAGAGCAGGAATATACTGAAGAGAGAAAAGTAATACACCTTGACTTGATTTCAGAAAATTATGATCATTTCCAATTTTATGTGAAAATAGTGCATGTGATGACTTCTTAACAGCTGTGAAATTCTTGTTTTCTTGTAAAGTGTTAACTCAGGGTATTTGGTTGACATCAAGTGAAAGAGGCTTAATATCCAATTAATCTCCTATTAAGGTACTTTACTCTCAATTGTCAGAAAGATGGGTCCTTCCATCTTTTATGTCTGTGGTCTAAGATCTAGTCTTCCACTACAGATTACGGTTGGGTTTTTGAAGTGGCAAAATATAATTCAGCATCAGAAACAGAATAAAAGCAACTCTCTGTCTACTTCAGGGAAGGGTAGAGTGAGGGCACCTGTTTGTGTCTCAGTTTGAGCATTCTGCTCTGAGCCACTGCATATTTCATGAGAATATGAAGCTGTGCTTTATTAGCAGAAGTATCTTAGCATGACTGTAAGAGTACTTGATAAAGATCTGGTGATTTGATTGGTCTGTAGGAGATCAACTGTTTTGTTTTTTTTTAAACTTTCAGGAAGCAGAAATATAAGGCCTAATTTTACCTGTTTTGGGGTAGTTATCAGTGGAAATTGGAGGTGTTGGTGGCTGGGGGAATTCAGTACCTGGAAAGAAAGTTTTGGAGGTTTGAGTCCAACATAAAGAAAATAAAATTCAAGCAGTTAATAGAGGATCATGATAGTAGATCAACTGCATAAAAACTCGTGTGCTCTTGGCCTCTGTGGACAATAAAGGACTCTAGTCATTTAGGAGAGGAGCCAAACGCACTGCTCTGAATTGCAATGCAACAAGTACACAAGCATTTTAACAAAACAGACGGGGACAACTGTATTTTTCTTCCCTCCTCAGGTGATTAATTGAATGCTGGTCAGTGAGCCACAAAGTCTGTATTTGCACAGGGCTATTCTCTCGGCTGATTTTCAATAGATCTGTAAATCCATGGACTTTTCCTTATGACATTTAGATCTAGCTGACTGTCCTGACTTTATAGATTTGAGTAGCTTTACTCAGCTTCTGAACAGAGAAGTCTCTAAATCAACATGTAAGGCAGATTTTAAAAAATAAGAACATGACTGTCTCAAACCATCTCCTCCCTCTTAGGGCACTTGGTACAAATTTTATTGGAAATTGCTCCTGGCAGTATGTGCCACTTATTTTCCTTTAGTCCTGTTTTCATCTCACCTCATAATGATTTCAGGAATGTTTTTAGTTTCCAAAGCCAAGGAAGCAGTTTCTTCTAGGCAGCAATTGCATTTGCTGTTAAATAAAAGAAATGCGTTCTTCTCGCTAAGCTCTATAAAGATGATTGTACAATCTGTACTGTATACTTTGAAACTGCTGCAACAAGACATGTACCATATGGTGCCTGTGGCATCCCCTTACCTTGAGTGTTTCCTTAGTCAGGCTGCCACAGTTGGTAATTTTTCTAATATGGAGAAATATGGGTGATTTTTTTCCCGGGGGGGAGGGCACGGGGAAGCAGAGCAGAGGTTCTGTACATGCAAGAAAACCAGGTCAAAGAAATACTATTTTTCTTCATCTCGGCCTGTTCTCTTATAAGCTTTAATTATATAAAATTCAGGAACTTTGTTAAGGAAAAAAAAGTAGTCTGTTGAGCAGAGGGTTACTTTTAACACGATGCCATGACAGGAGTATAGAATTTAAGTAAGAATGGTTTTAAGTCCTCCTTCCATCTGACAAAAGCATAGTCCATAAATATATTAGAAAATAGCCAAAATAGGGAGGTGAAATGCAATGATCAGCTGGCTTTTACTGAGTGAGAAAAGAATGAGACCTATTATCCTTGGGAAACACCTCTTTTAGAAGCCTGAAGTAAAACCTGAAGAGTGTGATACAGAGAAGACAAAATTAAAATTCCCTGTATCTGTGTGCTCCTGAAAACCAGAGGCGGAGGGAGAAATCTATTTAGACCATTGTTGATTTTAGGGATAGTGCTTTCAGCATGTCATCATCCTTACCTGATCTGCCCCAGAAACAGCCAGTTCAGGGAAACTACTGACCTGTAGTACCAGGCTGACACAAAACACTGTTGCCTACTTCTAGGTGTACCAGTCATGGTGTGTATCCTGGTAAAGGATATGGTCTCTGAAATAAGCAAGTGCTAGATGAATATAACAGGAATCCAAAGAAGCTGGAGATAGTTTGGTTGGGTTTTTTTCTCTAGATCTCCTGGAGACATTTTATTCTTCATTTATTAAAGATGAAGTCCATCAAAAATAGCATGCTTACTGTCACTTAAGAGTGTGTGGGGGGGAAAAACCAGCATACATCTTAATGAATTACATTGGCCATCTCTCTAAACTAAAAGATAAACTGACATCAATCTCTTTGTAAACAGATTGATGTTGTTCTAGATTTTCTTCTCATAATGAAAATAATATTAATGTTCTATACCTGCAACAACATTGTAGCTACACAGGCAGCTGTGAGTCCTTTCCCATTTTTATGATGGCAAGTGTTAATTTCAGTGCTTTTGCAATAAGGACTCTGTTCTTTTTCTTTTTGCTTGTCTTCAAGAATCTATGCCCAAACCTTTGTCACCCTTTTTTCCTTATTTATCATTGTGTTTGTCACGTATGCAGTCTGAGGCACATGCCAATCAAAAATACTGCTTGTTCTTCTCTAAATGACACTTGTTTGCTATTGCCAAGTCCATTGTAAAAAGTTAATCTGAGCAGTCTGAAGATCCTTTTGGCTTTGGTTCTGGAAACTGATGTGGATTTGTGTGCTGGTAGCTGGTTTGCTAAAATGTGTTGCTGGTAGAGATCCAGTTTGGATAATCTCCAAAGGCTTGTAGATTTAATTTGGAGAAGCATCTGTTGATTTGGGTTTTCAAAGCCTGGGATCGACAGTGACCTCAATCACAATATAGTCTGGCATATTAGGAATGAATGTCCATGACACATTATCTCACACAGAAGTCTAGAACTGGGTTAGAAGTCTTTTGAGTTTACATTTACATAGTAGTTTTTTCTGATGTCCTAACATAGGATGAATTATGACACCAAAAGAATTAAGTTGATCCTAAATAAAGAGAAGATCCTTTGTCAAGAGCCAAAATATGACCTTTTCCTACAGGCTCTAAGTGCTACAAATCCTATATAGAATTTTTCATCAAGAACCATGATGCTAACCTGAGAAGAAGGTGGATGGATTGTAGAAAAGAGTGACACTTGGAGTTGAAACCGCAATTTTCAACTGTGTATAGAGTGAGCTGCAGGAGAAGAAAGGGGAAATAGCAGCACCGACTTGTTTGTGTAGTGAACAAAATAAGACTGGAGTCCTATTGTAGTTACACAATTAATATTGTCAGAATGTGAAAATATGCCCCAAGAGCTGGCAACTGAAGGGACTCCTAGTAGAACTTCTGACATGAGAGTTGTGATGAGTCGCTTTGGAAAGCAAATAGAGCAAGGAACTTCCCTGCTAATAATTCTTGCTGCAAGGCGATTCAAGGCCCCAGTCTCCTTCCTTGAATGAAAATGGTCCTATTACTCCCTGAATTTTAGGGATATCCTTTGTGTTGAATCTTGGATTCTCACTTTCATTACCTGGGGACAAAGTATGCACAGAAAATGGGGAAAAAAGACTGCATCCTTCCTGTAGTCCACTCTTACTGTTTTAGCTAAAAATATCTTAATGAGGATTCATGGCAAGACAAATACATATTGTATTAAAGGGAAAAAATAGCTAATTTTGAGTTTGACAGGCATAAAGAACAGAGTATTTGATTATTGGACAAACAATATCTGAATTTTCTAGGCTTAAATTTACATTTTTTAATTAAAAATAGGTTTATATTGCAGTTGCTGTTAAGAAATAGATGATTGTATGTGACTTATCACTAATCTTATTAAAATCCGGGCAAACACGAGTTATTTAAATTGTCATTATCTGACGTTCACAGAAGTTTCTTACTGCATGGGATTTTTTGTGGTAATTGCATGCATGTATATATTTGCATGCATAGTTTTGAAGTCAATAAACACTTGCCCATTTTTTTGCCCAGAGTCAGGCTTTAATTGTCCACTACTTTATTTCTCATCACTTATATTCTCCTTTGCATATTGATAAGATACTATCATATTGATTTGGCAATAGTCCTTTTGCGTTAATTTGCAGTGGTGCTATTAAGCAAAGGAGAATTGGAACCTGAGACTTCAGTGTTAGTTGAGAAAATTGTTAGACAGGAATATGATTCCTTCTGCTCCCATGTGGGAGTGGACTTGAATTACAAATCCCAAGTTGTATTTACACCGTGGATTGCTATCTTACTTCCTGTGATGTACAAAGCTAGTTCAAGGTCAAGGATCATTTCACTCTGCAGTGTGAATGAAAGCAATTTTGCCACTAGTAAAATAGTCAGGGGCCACCAAAGAGAGAGAGATGATTCAAACCCACGTTTCCTCAAGAATCGTGCATTGAAGGATAAATAGAAGCTGATAATAAACCTTTGGGGGTTGTGTCATGACCTCCTTGTCCAAGAGCTTCAGAATATATTGTTTTCCTGGTATATAAATATCGTAACTCCTGGAGAAAGGGCTTTCAAACAGAATATCAAATATTGTAACTATGAGACCAATCCTAAAGACTTTTCCAACATCCATCCTTCCGACAAGAGACACAATGTAAATAAGATGTTAATCTTATTTGAAAGCCAAATAATCCATGAAACTAGATTGTAAAAGTCAAGATAAGGACAATATGCAGTTTCCACAGGTACTTTCCTTTTGGATTTCAAACCATGGTAGCTTTGAGGGGGTTTTGTTATGAAGAATATCCTGCTCTGAGGATGGATAAAGGTTTACAAGTTCTTTTTCATAGAATTGTTTAGGTTGGAAGAGACCTTAAAGATCATCTAATCCAACTATCAACCTAACTCTGACAAAAAAATAAGAAATAGGAAATAAAAATTACTAAATCATATTCCTGAGTATATTTTTCTGCTTGAGGTGAAGAAAAGTGATTTTTGTACCTCTTTCCAAAATCAGTTTAACCACAAGGTTTACCAAGGCATATATGCTTACCCGCAGTTGAAGGCAGAAAGCCTTAAAGACACTTTACTACTTTTATAATTGGTTTTACACATGTAAACATAAATCTTCCTTGAGTTTCTGAGCTGTGGAGAGTGGAAATCTTCCCTGTTACATAGACATGGGCTTAGGTGAAAAATCATTGATTTACTAGGAAATCTGTTTAAGATGCTGTGGTTCTCTGGACAGCCTCTTGACCTGAGCATACCCCTTACTTCTCATGTTGTTACATCAGGGAAAGGATGAGCCTGACAACAGCGTCTTAGTTGCTGTTTCCAAAACTGATTATCAGCTTATTATTGGTGCTGCTTCATCCATTTAATACACACTGCTTGTACGTATGTTTTGTATTCCTAATAAATGTTTACTATAAATCTAAAAGCAAGTGGGATGAACCCCACCATAATCTGCAACTTTTAATTTTTAGTCTTACCTGGTCACTCTGTTTGCTGACAAGTTTCCATCCAAAGTCTGAACTCTTTATGAACTGTATTCCACTATTAGAAATGAGTATTGAACTCCTTACTCTTCTCTCAGCCCCAAAAGACAAGAGATTTTGCTAGAATCTCATTTGTTGTTTAAAAAAATAAATAGAAAATGTACTACTTAACCTTTATAGTTCTGAGTAGAAGCTCAGGGAATTGATATTTGCCCTCACAGCTCAAAAATCATGAAGCAAATAATAAAGCATCTTAGTATATCAGTTTTGAATTTCTGCTTTTCTGTTAGCTAATTTTATTTTTTTTATAATTTTATTATTTTTGAGTTAACATTCAGACCCCTGAATTACAAAGATCTTATTTTAGACTTCCTGAAATAAAATTCCATAATTCATTTTTTTTGGGTGAGTAATAATTCAGGGGTGTCTTCATTAAAATTGTAGTCCCAGCATTGTATTGCCACTTTGAGCAGAAATTAATTTCTCCAAAACTCATGTGATGACAGTTCTGTGTGTGAATGGGGACAGCGGGACTCTAGAGAGGAGCAGAGAATATAGACCACAGTATAATTTTCTTCTGGCCTCCAAGGATCAACATTACTCTATTCTGCAACTGCTCAAATCCTCTTCAAAGCTAGATTGGTTGAATGGTGATGATCAGGAACAGAATAAGGATAAGCATCCAAGCTGAAATCAGGTGAAAACTGAACACTATTTTTGGCTTCTCCTTGGTTCCCAGGAACTCCTATTTCTCCTTATTGACTGATCCATCCTTGACCAAAAGCCTCCACCATGGGTGTTTCACTTGGTGTCTGGAGGAAGGAATGGAGGAGGCATATTCCCATCATCACCAACAAGGGCCTAGGTGAAGTGCCAACTTCATACAAATAATAACAACTGCAAGACACATGTTTCTCAGCCAGAGTGGAGTCTTAACACCATATGGTTGTAAGTGTTTACAAATGAGGTGCTAATAAGTTTTCAGTTACTTACAGAAATGAAGGGAAACAGACTGGATGAGGAAGGAGTGACCTTGAGTTAATGGATACTTTAATGACACACTATGCAATAAATAATCCCATAGTTAATAACTACCTTGTTCTCATCCATGTCTCTTTTCATTTGTACCTTCCTGTATTATATCAGTGACCAAGTATGGCTGGAGGGAAGGAATTAAAAGGTATAAATAACACATACTAATTGAAATCCAACAGTGAATGCCTGGCCTCTGCGATTAAACCTTTTATCACATGGATTGTCCCAACACAGGTACATTCATACTACTGAGAAAACAACTTAATTTTGGGGAGTTGTTTTTTATTTTAAAGCACGCCTTTCTTTTAAATATCCAAATTGAATTGTTTGAGAACTTATTGACAGGACAAGTACTGTGGATTTAACAAACACTTTCTTGCATCTATGTAAAATCCTCCTCTAGTCTCGTCTTTTCAGACATTGGTGGCAAGCACTTTGAGTACACTAATGCTGCTAAAGAGAGTGAGCATGAGAGCTGACATTAAATACATTGAGGATCAGCTGCCTTAGGGTTTTCCATTCCTGTTACAGCTCATTAATGTGGTTCCTAGAACTTCTTAAAAAAATAAGTTTAAAAAAAGTCTACTGGATGGGGATAGAGCTGTCTTAGATCAGCTTGTGTCTTATCTGCCTAGGATTGCTCAAGTACATAAGCATGATGCTGGATTTCTCCAGGTTCTCAGCCTTCAGCAAACTTCAGCGTGGGGGTTTGCTGAGTGGGCTGTTGAGCTAGCAGTGGGATTCCTAAGTGGATTTATCTGGGAGAGTAGATCACTATTTGCCTGACAACAGGGGCACTGCTGGTGTTATCCTTTATACAATGTACAGCAGATTGGAACCTTGATTACTGTGATAAAAACTGGAATGATAGTGGTGATATTTATTCTAGATCACTTCATGGGTAGGCTGCCTGCAATGACAATGAATGAATGTTTTCTGAGGAGTGGGGACTAGGCTGGCTGTTGGTAAGGAATGTGGTGTGTTTATAACTCATCTGAAAAGGGTTTTCCAAGTATTATCCAAGATACACACCTTTGTGATGCAATAACCAGAGTGAAAAAACATTGTTCTTGACAGTATTTTTCTAACTCGGATGGCTCACATCTGCAATGTGATGGACTTCTCTTAAAAACTGGGTGCTGGTATGAACTAGATGCTTGGTATCCCTTAAAGAAAAATGTGGAGGAAAATCTTTGTGTCCAAGCTACACAAAAAGTTGATTGCTGCAGACAATGCAGGAAAATAATCCTAAAGCAAGTTCACAGTCCTGTGTTAGCAGTGAGTAACCCTGATAATTAATTTTAAATAACTTAGTGGAAGATATTTGGCTTCTCTCAAGGAGATTTATCAACTAAGACAAACCTTTGTAGAATGTTTTTGAACCTAAACTACATAACAGAGGCTAGTAAATACAACCAAAAGGAGAAAAGGGCTTTGGGAGCCATTAGAAATATAAATTATTTGGTTTTACTTCAGAATTCAGCTAGAAGGTTTTTCCTTGATTTAAATAGAAGCTTGGTTTCCCTGCCCTTGCTGTCCAATGTATTTGCACTTGTCCTGCCAAATGTCCAAATGCAGTTAAGCCAGGTAAATCAAACAATTGGTTTGTGTTGCTCTTAAGCAACCTGGTCATATTTCTAGGGCTGTATAAATGTGTAAAATGAATATGGCACTGTATAGAATTCTGGATTGGAAATCTGAGAAATCTCGAGGGCAACAAATACTGGTAAAAGGAGAATATTGAAACTGATAGCACTAGGTCTTCATCTACAGGAGCTAACAAGCACCACAAAAGCTCAAAAGCTGTTTTATCCTTCACATAGCACCTGAGGTTTTGATCCTAAACTGTTAGGGTTTTCTTAAGTCTTACTTTTTTTTTTTACGATATTTAAGTTGCTATAAAGGAATATGTGTTCCATGAAGAACATTCTTGGCCTTTGAAAGTAGAGAATTCAATAGACTAAATTATAGAAAGAAATAAATTGGGTTTTTACACCACATCCTTCTTGCAGAAAGAATTCCCCAAAGCCCTTTTCAAATCAGCAGGATCCATTCCAGGCAAGGACACTATGAGGGCTCACCCTGTTGCGGCTTAGACCAAGATTTTCTCTAATGTATATCTATCAGCTTCCCTGAGATTGCTTTCTCTTTGAAGCAGGGTAGGAGAAAGTAGAATCCTGCAGGGACTGTGCAGGCAAAAGGAACTGCTCTGATGTACTCTACAGTGGTTCATGCGCAGCTGGGGATGTATAAAAGCTGTTTTATTGGCAAGGGGGATGTTGGCCAAGACACCATGGTTATACAGTAGTGCCATGGAACCATTAGGTTCCACAAGAGCAGGTACTGTGCATTTTGAATTACTGTTGCCTCTAAAGCGTAATGCTGCCAGCAGTGCTGTACCTCCACATGGTGGTTATCATTCAGCACTCTGACTTTGCCAGAGTTCTGCCAGCTGTTCTGAAGTTCTGTTGCAAATCATTCTCTTCTGTCTTTCATGATATCAGATCCTAATGGTTCAATGTCATCCTGATAGAAATGAGAGAAAGCTTTTGTCTGATGAAAAGCCTGGTAAACATGAGAAGGTGTCCATTGTGAGGAATGATCCTATGTTGTTGAGCACTGGACTGCTCAGGAAAATACATATGTCCTTTCTGCTTTGGGCCCCTTTTAATAGCTCTGAAATGATTCATCTTGCCTGGAACTTTATATCTTTGTGCCCATCAGTACATACAAGGTTAAAGACAATGAAAACCGATGGTATGTGTTATACCAAAAAGGAAATATTTCCATCTTGTTATATTTGTGGTGAGCATATAACATTTATTGAAGATAGTAATAAAAAAAAACACCTCACAAAAAATAAACAACACCCCAAAAAAAAAAAAACAACCCCCCCCCCCCCCCCCCAAAAAAAAAAAAAGAAAGAAATCCTGGGTGGTTTTATCAAACACTAGATCCTACAGGCCAGAGGCTTCAGAACACAGTAGTCTAAGTCGGAGTGAAGACTTGCTAGAAAGTTTGATCTGTTTATATCAGGGTAGGAACAAATCAGGACAATATACAAAGATGGATTATGACCAAAGCAGTCATTGCACACTGCAGTCCTCTTGACTCTAGCTAGCCTACAGAATTTCAGCCTGTTCAGGCCCATCTACTGAACAAGTTTAAGCTGTCTTAACATGTCTTCCTGGCCTTGATGGAAGCATAGTATTCTTGGATCTCCAAAATGTCCTGGAAACCCCTTATTCTCAAGTGCACTAACACGCTGTGGTATATTAGATATCATAAAGATTCACAAGTCTCACAGAACATGGTGAAATGTATCTTGGTAAAGGAGTGTTGTTAACAGAAACAACATCTCTGCTTTGAAAATGATTCAACATGTCTCTCCTTGTGTAGAGGTGACCAATATCTTATGGCACTGTACACCTTCATTGTCATAATACTACTTGCAAAATTTATTCTCTGTGTGTATAAATTGGTGACAAACTGTCTCAATTTTAGAGTGACAGTCATGTTAAGAAACAAAAACAAATAAAATGGAATTTCAAGCACATTTCAACAGCAGGCATTAATTATTGTCATTTATTTCCCCCAGAGCTGCAGAGATGAATTTTGTAAAGTTAGATTTAACTTCAAGTACTGTTGCACCAAATTTTTACTGACAATACTGAAGTTACTGTCTAGAAGTGAGACCAATGGGGGAAATGAGTGAGTAGATTATGTATATAAATTACTGGGTTTTTTCAGAAACAAAAAGTGCTGCCCTCCCTCCACTTCACCCCCCTTCCCAGTTGCTGTTGAAAATATGGCTACATTACATATGTGGATTAGGTCTTGTCAATGCTAGGAAGTTTGCTTTTTAACTGTGCTGATATCATTAAACTGGAAAACAAGTGTAGCGTGAATACAGTTATCAATGTAGAAGTGCTTATGTCAGTATATTTTATTCTAGTTCAGCAGGAGAAATAACTTACAACTCCATAAATCACCTTATGGTATTCAGCATATACATACACTAGAGCTTTTATTGTAGCACTTCACTGGCAGCAGGACTCACAAGCTCCCTTTCTACCCTGACAGTGAACCGGGTTGTGCCAGTAGGCACAGCTTTATACTTGCCTGTGTTTTAGTTTTCCCTGAGCAAGCAAAAGGTAACTATGAGATCGTCAGAAAAAAGTGGGAGTTTTCTCCTCTTGGAAAGTATAAAATACTTTTGACCTCAAAAAGTAAGCAGGGAAAATTTCAGATAAAAAGCTTCATCTGAAACACAAACACTTCAGTTCAGAATTCTTCCTCTGTGTTTCATCAGAAATGTGTATGTCATTTATGTTGCCAACACACTCCAAACACCTTCTGTGACACTTGCCTTCCAACAACCAGTCCTTCATCTTGCAGGCATGTTATAACTCATCCTTGTCAAAGTGCAGAGGAGCCAGGTGGTGAATGCAGCTCATGAAGGACTTTTGCTGCCTGAAAAGCCATGGAGGTACTTAGCTGTGAAAAATGTGACAGAAAAGATATTTGCCATTTGTAACTTTTTTACAAAACCATTGGGTTCTTGTTCTTGATAAAAAATTTCACAACAAAAAGGCAATTTGAGGGTGGGGAGAGGGAGAGAAAACACAAACCAAAACCAGAAACCTCGTGAACACTCTTTCCTTGGTTGAAGAGCCTCTTTCCCTTTCTTCTTCAAAAGGAACAGATTATAGGAGAAAAGGCATGGATAAGACTGATTTCCTTTTGTCAAGAAGGTTGGAATTAAAAAATTCAAATCGCCATTTAGGAGTAAAGTAGTTTGTCATAAACAGTGTTTGAGACTATTCCCCTCTTACAGCTGAATATCCTGTGTGATTTTCACCACAATAGCTAAGATGAACATGTAAAGACTGAGTTTCAGGAAGTCATTACACAAGGCTGCTGAATACTTTGTTTTAAAAGCAAAGGATGTTAAATGTTAGCAGAAATTAACCCATAGTTACAAATCACAAATCCAGATGACTGATACATCAGATTTCCACTTCCTTTGAGGTGGAACCGGGGTCAGCTAACTTCATTATTTGTCCTGTTGAATCATCAGAAGTGGAAAAGCATAGAGAGGTCACACTTGTGGGAAAGAGCAGACAAGACAGGTAACCCAAAACTGACTAATGGGGTATTCCATCCCATCTGCATCATGCTCAGTATAAAAGCTGAAGGATCAATGGGTCATCTCTCTTTCTTCAGGGGTTGTTATCCAAGGAGCACTTTGTCTGTTTGTCTACTTTTGATCCCAATCTGTGCATTCCTTAATCTAGCTCTGGCATATAGTTCCTATCTGTCACAGAGTCCATTCTGAGCCCTGCTTGAGTCTCATGCCGGGCACCAATACATATATTGTGGCTTGGACCAGACTGGCCACTGAAACAAAGGATAGATGCTTTCTTACACCTCTTTCTCCTTTAGAGGAGGAAGAGCATCTCCCTCCAGGAAGAGAAAGATAAGAGAGGAAAGAGATTTATGATTTTTTTTTTTTTTTTAAAGAAACTAAACTACTTTAATAAAATGATAAAAGAAAAATAATGGAATATATACAATAAATACAAAACCATATCAAGCTCCCAGGATGACAATCATGTCACTGGCAGGCCCTGGGAAGGTCCCAGACTGGGACCTGATGAACACTGTCAGAAAAAATACGCTGTAAATTTCAGAGTGTTCAGTTAGTGAAAACATATTTAGCTGAAAAGTAAAATTACCAAACAGAAAATTGGTTCTCTTTTACCTCAAGCCAGGACATATGCTATTTTTACAATGTTGTTGATAGTGTTTGGGAATCAGTGTACAGGGGCTCCTCTCTTCTGCCTTGAAATATGTTTATCATTACCTTTTAACATTTAAAATATTATGTTCAAAGCATCCAGATCACATTGAACACTAGACTCATTGCAATTAGAGTTCCTTGAGTCAGATTAGTGCCAAGCAATTCCTCTGAAATGTAGAGATGCATGTAAGCTAGGGACCTAGACTGAAGCACTTACTGGCTTCCAGAGAATGTAAATCTCAATTCAGGCATTTTATTGATGTGTTTATTTAATGTGATGGGGGGGGGGGGTTGGCTTGTTTGGTTTTTTTCTTTAAGTTTCTGTGCTTTTAGTTGCCGGTCTGGATACTGATGTAGTATTAGAAGAAAACAAAATATCTGCAGCTTTCACAGCCTAGGTAGAAGTAGAAAAGATTTTTAAAATGTTAAGAAGCCTTTCCTGATTTCGCCTATTCCTAATTGCATTATGGATTCACAAGCTGTTGGGACAAAAATATGGGGTTTATGTGCTTGCACGAGCAGAGCACCCATGTCTTTTGAAATGAAGTCATTCCTAGTCACAAATCATCAAATTACAGATGGTCTGAATGGTGATTATCCAAGCCTTGTTTTTTCATTTGTATGATGGAGTGTTCACCATGGGATTACCAGGCTTGATAGTTTGAGAAGTCAGAATTTGATTGCCTTCATTTTCATAGAGCTCTGCCTTGGCAATCAAGTGTTTAGTGGTTTGACTGCAATCAGTCTTCTGGGAGGCTGTGCCCCCGGTTAGTCCAGTACCTGTGCTGGCCTCTGAGTCTGAGCAGGAGGAAGGGGAATCCCACAGGATGTCTCTCACTGTACAGCCTGTGACACTAGTCTTTTTTTGTTACTTTCTAGCCCTGATTCCCGCATGTCCAGTTTTCATAGCATAGTCATATTTATGCCTGCCCTGTACCAGTTCAGTGTTTCCTCTGTCCTGCTTAACTTTGCTTCTGGTCCTTATCAACAAATCCCTCTATAGCTTTGTGTTTCTGAGACCAGGTGCTGGCCTAGCTCCAGCCCTTCAAACTTCTTTCCCTCACTTCTGCAGGGATTCCTTGCTTTTTAACCCTGTTTCTATCTTAATCTTCAAACTGGAGTTTCCTTGGTTTCTCATGCTTCCTGATCCAGGCCAAACCCTGACCACTAACCATGCTTTATGCCAAATGTGGTGGTTTGCTATGGCTTTTGCCTTCTCTATGTTCCTGTTCTGTATTTGGTTCAAATTTATTACATGGATCTGCCTTGGTTTTACTCTCAGTACTCCCAACTGAAGTTTACAATTTTCTACATCCTCATGAAGAAAAGGTCTGCTGAAGCAGTAACATTCACCTTCATTACCCTTGATTGGAAAAGCATTTGGGCAACAAGGAGCTAGCTTGCCATTTTATCACTGCTGATCCCTGTGGTCAGACGAAATGTTTTTCCGCTCCCTCCTTGATTCAGCCACTGGCCATTCTGTTGCTCATCACTGTACATCCCTTTTATGTCCTTATATGACGTTTGGAATGATCTTGCAGGCAGGCAATTTATGATAAAGGATCTCTCAGTGCATTTCAAATTGTTACTGTCCCCAAGATACATTTTCCAGGCAGCTGGTTCAGCACACAGAGGGTCATAATTCAGTAGCTTACATCAATGTCTTATGCACATTAGGATTGTCAAGGGGATTTCGTCAGGACCATTTGCAGAAGGAGTGGGCTAGTAGAGAAATGTTTGACTCAGTTGGCAAAGAATTTGCCAGGCGATGCCTATTAATAATAATACTGATAATGATTGTTATTGTTTGTTTCACTGGGATGTATGTCATTCAGATGTACATTTTGGTCTGTTATGACAGTTTTATTTGTGATCTGATTTTCCCAGGGGTGTGAATGGATTGCTGTTTATACAATGCAGCTGTGTTTTGGGTAGACTGGTACATGAGCTTTGGACATGATTCTTCTCTGAAAGGCTCTGGTTTTATTTCTCTGTGAAACACTAATATGTGGCTTTTACAATGATATGAATGGTGCATTTTCTGCAAATTCATCAGAAAATTGAGGAACACAGAATTTTTAAGCAAATATAACTAGTAACAATTATGGAGCTACTGTTATTATAAAGTCACACAAAAAGGAAATAAAAACTCAGAAAAAAAATCAGGCACAAATAGAGATTTGTATCCAGATTAGTACTTCAGGGTTGGGCCTTATCCTTCAAAACATATCACTAAATTAAATAATACAGGAGAGCCAGCTGTGTACATGGTCTTGAAAACTCTTGCAGGGAATTCTTTGGAATGCTAGGATAAAAACAGGAAAGAGAAATGAAGAAACTTAATAAGATGGGGCAGGTATATTTTTAAAACCATATAAAACATTAGATCAGGTTGAAAAGTACTCCCATCTGCCCTGGTTTGGGCTGGGATAATGTTAATTTTCTTCCTAGTAGCTGGTACATTTACTGTGTTTTTGGATTTAGGATGAGAATAATGTTGATAACACTGTTTTTGTTAGTAAACACTGCTTAGCAAAAAAGTCAAGGACTCTTCAGCTTCTCATACTGCTCTGCCAGTGAGGAGACTAGGGGTACACAAGAAACTGCAAGGGGACACAGCCAGGGCAGCTGACCCCAACTGCCAAAGGGGTATTCCATACCATATGACATTATGCTCAGCATATAAAGCTGGGGAAGTTGGACAGCAGGTGGCAACTGCTGCTCAGGGCGTCAGTCATCAGGTGGTGAGCAACTGCATTGTGCATCACTTGTTTTGTATATTCTATTATTAATAATAACAACAATATTTTCCTCTTCTGTCCTATTAAACTGCCTTTATCTCAGTCCTTTATCTCAAGTTCTTTTTTAACTCCAGCTAGCTATTAAGACCACGCCACTGCTCTCTTACCCTGCCTTCCCTCGCTAGAAAGGTAGGGAAAAGAGGAAGAAAAGGAGAAGAAAGAGGGGAAAAAAACCTCATGGGCTGAGATAATGATGGTTTAATAGAACCATAATGGAAAAGGAAAATAACAATAATGATGGTAAAAGAATATAGAAGAGACAAGTCACTCTCACTGTCTGATGAATTTGTTGCCCAGCCTGACCTAAGCGGTGATTGCAAATTCCTGCCCTCTGGCCAATCCTTATATGGGGAGTGGGGTGCATACTAAGTATGACATCTATGGTACAGAATATTCCACTGACCATTCCATTGTTCTGTCTATGCTCCTTCTCAGCTGCTATGGGAAGTTGAAAGAAGTCCTCGAGTATTATAGTCATCTAGCAACAACTAAAACAATATGCACTATTGACATTCCTTTCATACTAAATCTGAAACATAGCAGCTATTAGAAAGAAAAATAACTCTGTCCCAGCTGAAACAAGGACGCCACAAATTTTACCTTTTTTTTTCTGATTATCTCCCCCATCCAACTGCAGGGAGAGTAAGAAATGACTGTCTGGTGTTTAGCTGTCTGCTAGGTTAAATCACAACACCATCAAAGCTAGTATCATGTCTCTAGCAGTGGCTATTATCTCTAGCTGGAAACAAGAAAGAAATCCACCCTGAATGTACTCTAGGCAGTGGTGGCTCTCTGTTATTGGAGAACACAAACTGAAAGGTAGTGTTCCTCCTTGTATTCATTAAGTTGGGTTGATGGGATTGGATGGAAGAGTTGATATTATCCCTGGAAAAAATATGGCTCTAAATTTTCATAAATTTCTGTAATGATATGACTAGTGTGTGCTGGTACTTACATCAGCTTCTTGAAGGGAAAATAAAATCATTATCATCATTGAAGGGAATAAAATCATTATCTAATGCTAATACATGCCTTAAGGGAGAATGAGATAAACATCTGGATGTGCAAGAATGCAAAACACAGAAAGATACTGTCACTTTCTGAAAAAAAAAAGTAGATACCAGTTCTTCCTGCTGTTTGGTTTAAGAGAGTCTGGGAATGAGAGATAAATGTTTACAATCCAGCCTCACGATGCTTACAGGACACTTATAGTTAAGCATTTTGAAAAAACAACCAACCTTCAAAAACATTAAAAAAACCCCCACCAAACAAAAAAAAACCCAGCAAGCCCCTTTACACCAAGCCCTCTATCCAGCCCCCAAACAAACAATACCACCTCAAAAACCCAAAAGCCCATCAAACCCAAATCACCAGACCGTATGTTAACTTCTGCAGCATACCAAGTGTTGACCAATTTTAGATTGGCCTGTGGACCAAGAACAATAGACCTGATCAAGAGTCTGGATGCCTTTATTTTGGGAGTCCTCCTCTTCTTTTGAGAGACCAGGTTTTATTTTCTCATCCTCTATGTTTAGCTACTAGTCACGAATACACATTAGGATACCAGTCACTATGTAAATCCCTGGCCTTCTGTTATGAAATTCACTACAACCTCTGCAAATGCTGGAATGTGTGTATCAGTTTTCCACACACTTGTGAGCAAATATGGCAACTGCTTTTCTAGCTGTGCACAACAGATGGGAGACAAAAATTAAAACATTCACACAATGCCCACAGATAGTTGTTTATTGTTTGTTTCTTTGTATTGCTGAATGTAAATCAGAGGAACTGAAGGAAAAGGAGAGGAGGGGAAAGAATCAAAGATTTGAAACACATCAAAGAAATGGAAAAGTAAGCATGGGAAATGGTTTATGGCTGCAACTCTGATGTAATAGCACTGAAAGAGAAGGAATGCCATCAGGAGGTAGAATGCCTAACTTGTCAGAATAACCAGGTCTTACCTTAATGTAGCTATTAGTCTGCCATCAAAACACAGATGTGTTGCCTTTTCATTTCTATTTCTTTTTCTCTCTGCTTTTGTTCTTTTTTCAAGGGTCCTTCACATCCCAGCACTTTACAGCATTACAGCAGGGCTCTGAGTCTGTTTTCGTGTGCTTGTATCTCCAGACATATACACAGGTGGTGTGATACATGAAGGAACCTTGAACTGAAATATGTAAATTCAGACCTATAGAGTCATGAAGTCAATGGAGACTTTTCCTCTAAGTAGAAAACATCTTTTTCTTGCAGAAAACAATTTATAAAGCAGATCAGACTAGATTGACATAATCCTATAAATCTATCTGTTGACCTTGTGGATCAGGGTCTTATCTAAGCTACAGATAAGATAGTAGGGATTTGCCAAAGTGGGCTTGGAATGATTGCATTACTCACAGGTAAATAAACTCAGGTGTGGGAGTATCTAAGATCAAAAAGAATGTCAAAAAGAACTCAGCAACAGATATCATTTGTTCTCCAAGCAGCCATTCAGCCTAAAAATTCATAGTTGTGGTCATGTTCAGGAGTGGAGGAAGGATTCTGTCAGGTCAGCCAATGGGGCAATGCCACCATTCCTGATGTACCACATATGAAGTTACACCACTGATAAAGTTTGGATGGGATCACCAACTAGACAGATTTTGTTTCTGAGTTATAATGTTGTGGGTTGTTGTGTTTGTTTGGTTTTGGTGGAGGTTTTTTTTGTGTTTGTTGGGTTTTTTGGAGTTTTTTTTTTGTTTGTTTGTTTGTTTGTTTAATTGCTGTATTGTTAGTATTGCTGGTAGTTTTATTGCTGTTACCTTCATCCAGCCAATTCCCTCATCTGGGCAGCACCTGCAGTGTCACCTACCTTGGCATTTGGCTGCAAGGGAGGCAGAGTTCTGCAGGGGGCACAAAGCTCTAGGGGCACCTTTTCTGTTGCACATCCCTTCCCTTTCCCTGGTTTGCTCTATTGTACCAGGCTTAATCTACAGTTGCAGACGCAAGAGCTTTATCCTCCACTACGCTGTGCTCAGCGGTTCATCTCGGACTAATCCAGTGTCAGCATAAAACCAGTTTTCTTACTTTGCAGAGTGGCTTTCAGCAACTTCTTAGTAGATACAGACAGCAGGGATCACGTGGTGCCAGAAGAAGCAGGGCTGTGTGTGGACCCTTGGCTCTTGGGAAAGCAAGCAAATAAATGACAAAGTCCTGCGTGGTTTCCAGTGTCTTCTGCCTGTGGGCTTCTGTTCTGGTGTATGAATCAGCTCAGCTGCACCATGTTGTGAGGTGAAGAAGGAAGACTCCTGATTTTTGCTTAGGAGGCAAATGAGTCTTTTGATCATATGCCATAAAGGCATAAATATATATATACACTATATTTTAAATGAAGGAGTTTAAGTATAACTTTATTTTTGAATAGTTCAGGTGAGATTTTTTTTTTTTTTTTGAGTTACAAGAGTACTGGGCTCTCATTGATTTTAACAAGAGCTGAAAAACTTCAGTATCTTTGAGAATGTAAACACTTCAGTGTCAGTCAAGGTCAATATTTAAACCCAGCTAAAAATCTGGGGGGAAAATGATGCCTGTGATTTGTTGTAGGCCATGTGGTCATTGATCCAGCAAAGAAAACCAGAACTCTTGACTCTATGCCCTAAAAAAGCCTATCTCAGCCAGATTCCACTCCTATATATGGCCAAATCATGGAAGAGGAATTCTTCAAATGATAAAAGCATTGCAGTGTGTCTGTGGGCGTGCTCTTTCTGGGTCACAGGCTGTTTCATGTGGTTAACAGCTTGGCAGAGGACTAATTGATTAGGACGAGCAGCTCATGAATCTGAGAGTATTTTGAGTTTTCAATTTAGATAAGTATCAGAAAGGTCAGATGCTTCTAAGGATCTCCTCCCATCCCATAACTGGAGAAATCAAATTGACAGGTGTGTCACCTAGAGAACTATACTGCAAACTGTATCAGAAATGACATATTTCTGTGTAAATAAGGGATGTACTCTGATTATTTGCAGCTGTGACACATTTTCCTGATTTGTTGGGAAAGCAGGTAAAGGTTTCAGAAAAAACGCCTGACCTTTATACCTTAACATACTTGAAAACTTAATATTCCTAGACTTTGCCAGAAATTCCGTAAGTTCCTCAAAGCAGTGTAGAAATTGCAATAACTGCTATTTTCATAGATGCACAAAACCAATACCTTAGACTTTCATTATCTGTGCCAAATAGCATAAAGATAATCTTGATGGAAAACCATAAAACTTAATGATTTTATTTTATCCATCCCCACCTTGTCATCTAGTTGTATCTTGTGCCAGCCAAGAACTAATGCTGCTCTTTATGCTCAGTTTCCCAAGTTTTGCTCAGTCAATGCCCATATACCTCAAATGACAAGCCTTATACCAAGGAGGTACTCCACCATCTGGTCCATTACCAGGAGACTCTTGGCCCCTCACATCCTGCTACCTAGCCATGACTGTAGTTTAGGTACTCCTTTGTTTCGTATCATTAGGTAATTCTTTTGGATGTTACTATGTAATTAATAGTTCAGAGAAACTTTTGAATGAGATTATGAGATACTAATTGTATCTTAGCAATTGTATCTTTGCAGCTGACTCTTGTTAACTCTTCTTATGACCCTATCCACTTGGGGCTCATGAAAGTTTCTGAACAGGTAAAAAATATTATTAATGATATAGGCTTGTGAAAGGTGTTTATCTGTGTCAAAATGTCTCTAATTTGATGGTAACATGTTCTCTGGTTGCTTCATTGTTTTAAGTGTTTCTGAATTGACCTTCCTAAAGGGTCCAAAGAAGCAGATCATGAAATTAATCTATAACCTGAATGTTTCAGTAAAAGAATATTTTTCTATCTCTGCCTATTGCCTTATTTTTTAGCAATGATGGTAAGTGGGGATGTCAAAAGACTACTCCAATGTGTGAATTGCCCAACTCCTTAAATCCAAGGGAGAGTGTGTGTTGGATAAAATTATGATAGCCAAGTTTATTTCAGCCATCAAAGGTATTCTGACACTGATACTTAGAGCAACTGCACCAAGCAGTTGGAATAAACAGATGGAGTATTAGTTGGAGAAAATAGGTAGAAATGCTGCCAAATGCTTTGTTTATTTATTTATTTTCAATAAGCAGTTCCAATGTGTCTCCCAAACTTGATTATTGGGCTTTTGGTTAAATTCAGAAGCACCTAGAAGTTGGCAAATTTCAGCATTTTGAGGAGAATTCATCAGAAAAGCCAGCAGAAGTCAAGAGGTCCTTCTGAGCAGCAGCTGTTTCCTGATCTCAGGCACTTTTCAGCATTGCTCTGTAATGCTCTTGTACTCAGGATTCCTAAAGCGATGGGCAGCACCAAGGAAAGTTTCATACCCCTGATCATAGATGAAACAGGAGCAGAGTCTTCTCTGCCAGCAAGGTGACTCTTCCTCTCTGACAGCACTTTCCAAGGGGATCTGGGAGAAAAAAGATTTCTCTTAAATCTCAGTTCTGACTGTCTGCATAGAGACTCCTCTTTGAAATAAAGTTATTGCTCAATAATAATCTCTTCTAGCTGAACACCTGTTTCGTTAGATCCATCTACTCCAAATCTACTGGAAATATGTAGTGCTTCAGAAGTTCTTAAGTGTCTTTAATTGGCACCACTGTAATGAAGTTCTGCTGAAATGTGAGTTTGGTTGTAGAAAGAGAGAGGTAGGTGAAATGGGAATAAGAATATCCAACAGGCCTGACTTTTTTTTTTTCCCTCTTGTGCATTTGGGTTGCCTTCTCTGAAAAGGCAGGCAGGAAGAGGAAGGAGAAGCAGTAGAAAAGCTTACATTTCTTCACTTTGTTCACTATTTAAACCAAGTGACTGAATTTCTTTTCTCCAGATACTCATGTTGTTAGCTGGTTTTTCAGCATTTGCTGATGATGGCTGAAAATCCTATGGGTTGATGTGGAGTGGTACCAAGAATTTGTGAATGACCTTAAGTGGAAAGTATTCTTTCAATTTGAGCTGTATAATGTGACTTCAGTAAGGATGGGGATAGGGCCCCAGCACTGTGTACAGGGCTTTGTATCAGGTTGTGGGGAAGGTTGACCAAGGCCTACATTTCCTTTGTACGGATTTCGGTCTACCGGATCTTACATTCACATGGTTATCATCCGGCTGCTTAAAAAAAAAAAAGTGCAAAAAGGGGAAACTTAAAAGACTATGAATCATATTGCAGAAGCTGCTAATGATTGCCCTTCAGCTGCTAGCACAATGCCTGTAAATGCCTATTTAGAAAAAGAGCAACATGAATTCTAATGCCAGTGATCAGCACTCTTGTGGTTAGTAGTTACATGTGTGGTGTCATTTTCTGAGGTTAAATCATATCTCTTCTTTCCCAACCAAGTGTTCAGAATTATTTTGTCTTTTTTCATAACTCATTAGAGAAATCAGAACATTGGAAAAGCTACTGTTGTTGATGTGCTGCCACCCTTTGATACAAGGAAAGACAGTTATGTTTTTTCCTAGGAAGAATATTCTCTCTTGCACAGAAACCTATAGGACTGAGAGCAGAAATATAGGTTAGAGTTTATTACAGCCTCTCTTTTGCATGGTTACACAGTCATAATAACTTCTTATGTCCCTATCTGTCAGTCCAGTAATTGTCTTCTTCAGGTCTGTACTCAGTGCAGTGTCAAGTGAGTCAAGTCGAAACAGTTGCCATCATCCTTTTCTGTAAGATGCTGCTCTGCCATCTCTTATTCCTCAATATTTTTTTCCTTCTGTTAATTATAGATTTAACTACATTTGAGTTCACACCAAACCCATAACATCACCCCCTTTTCCCACGGAATTACTCTTGCTGCTGTATTTTAAACTTTTAATCTACCTGTAGGCACATTTTATGCTTATTTTCCCTTATTTCCTTTGTAGAGTGGAATTCTGCAGAGAGTCCAACCACGAAGCCTAGGCAGTCCATAAATCCCGTTTAATCTGTGAAACCAAATATAATGAGAATTGTTCTCTGATTTTGCTGCTGCAATTTGGCACTTAGTCTCCTTCTGATTCTAGATAATGAAATAAAATAGCGGTTTTGTGGGGCCTGTCCTCAGAAGTCAGTTACACCTTGTGATTTTTTTTTCATACAGATATATATTTTTAACAAATCCATTCATGGTTTTTATGGCTATCAAATTTAAAAAAAACAAGAAAAACCCATACCAGTCAAGACTTAAATTTAGATTAACTTGTTTGCTACTTATTCAGAATAGGAAATATTAATCTGTGTTGTTTTTTCAAAGACTGGATAATGAAATTTTTCTCCTGGGTTCTGACTTTTACATACCAAATTTCAGCCCTAGAGCACAGTTTCTCAAACCACTTTTTGAGTGGGATTGGTCTCTTCTAGTAGGTCAGCAAGAATTAGGCTTTTGGGCTCATGTTCAACCTTATCTAGTTCCAACACTCCCACCATGGGCAGGAAGAGCTCTCAATAGACCAGGTTACTCAAAGCCCCATCCAGCCTGGCCTTGAACACTTTCAGGAATGGGGCATCCACAGCTTCTCTGGGCAACCTGTTCCAGTGCCTCACCACCCTCACAGTGAAGAATTTCTTCCCAATGCCTAATCTAAATCTCCCCTCTTTCAGTTTAAAACCATTACCCCTTGTCCTACTTAAAACCAACTATCACTTGTCCTGTATACCTTGACTGTCAGGTTAAAACCTACTACCCCTTGACCTATGTTCCCTGATATTCACAGGCGACAAGGCTAGAGGAAATAGCCTCAAGTTGTGCCAAGGGAGGTTCAGGTTGGATATTAGGAAAAACTTTTACACTGAAAGGGTTATCAGGCATTGGAATGGGCTGCACAGGGAGGTGGTTGAGGCACCATCTCTGGAAGTGTTCAAAAGACAGGTTGACATTGTGCTGGGGGATATGGTTTAGTGATGGGTTTTTTTGTCAGAGTAGGATTGATGGTTGGACAAGATGATCTTGAAGGTCTGTTCCAGCCTAGATGATTCTATGATAAAGACTCCCTCACCATCTCTCCTGTAGGTCCCTTTTAGGTACTGGAAGCTACTATAATGTTTTCTCCTCTCCAGGCTGAACAACTTGAACTCTCTCAGCCTGTCTTTGTAGGAGAAGTGCTCCTGCTCACTGATCATCTTCCTTCTAGAAGATGGATATACTTGCAGGTCAAATGCTATTCCCCCTCAAGCCAAAAATATCAAAATCAATCCAAACTGAGTTTCATTTTAACTTAAGAGAAGACTTCTAGGTCTGCCAGTTCTCACTGTATACCAGCAATCAGGCAGCAACCTCTGTGGTGTCCCACCAAACCACATGCCTTAGGAGGTGGAAGAGCAGGCAGGCAGGCAATGGGGCAACATTTTCTTGTCAATAATATCCCTACAAATTTCAAATATATTAAGCTGGTGTTTTTCTGCATAAAATAATTCCGTGGATACTTCCTGCAGCTGCTGTTCTGACAATAGTGATTGACAGAAAAGGCTTGGAAATGTTCTCAGAGCTCAAAAGAAAGGCTGAGGAAGGCAGGCAGAGTGGCAAGATGAGGTGGGGGGAGGAACTACATAGAGCAGGAATCTGAGGAGGCTTTTCTCTGTTCCTCATATTTTGCATCATGAAGAAAAGCCCCTTGACCTTTTATTGTTATTATTTAGCGGAAAACACACCAAGCAGCTGCAACAACTACAGGATGGGACCATGTCTCCCACACTTTGTCAAGCACCACATTCCTCATATTAACAAATTAATTTCTTCTCTTGTTTTTCCTCATTTATTCATGTTGTATTCTCTTGATTGAATAAACACTTTCTGCCCTGAGTTCTAAAAGACTGTGGTATTTGGCTGTTAAACAGGCAGATGAGGATTTTAAAAGAAAATCACATATCATTTTTGTCTCAGTAGTGACATTGTCACAAAAAGAGCTATCTCTGAACATGATTGAGGATAAGTAAGTATATTTATAGGGCTGCTTTGTGGCACTAAGAAATTAATGAAGGTATTTATCTGACTGTTAAGAGATATGGTACCAAAATAACAGACAGAAGCCAATGGGGATGTTATTTTTGATCTGACCATTGCTTTGATATTATAAATTCCCTTATCAGAAAATGCAAATATCCCCAAAGTATTTAGATAAATCAGATATTTTGAATAGCCTTTCCTGAAGCCTGCTGAACCCAATGAGATTTTTTGCCATTGACTTGTAAAAGTTGTGATGCAGGTCGTCTGTGGTTTATGAATGGAATCCAGGACGGGGGTATATGCTTCTTCTCAAATTTATTTTCTTGCAAAGTAGAAAGATTAATATGTTCTCAAAAATTGCATTCCCCATTTTTGATGTGCTGACTTTGATATTTTTTAACCTTTGGCTGCACAAAAATTCTGGATGTCCGCTATGACTGCGGCACAATTGTTATCTACTGTTTGCAGAACACAGCTTTGCACAGTAAGGTCTCCTTGTTTTAATGTATTATTTCCACAGCCTTGTTTGGGAAGTTAGGGATCTAGATTGGTGGACAGCTGTGAGAGTATGAGCTGTTTGCCCACTTTGCATTATAGTAGGCTGAGATAAGCTAAGTGCAAACTCCTTTCCCTAGGGTTTGGGTGTATCCTAGTCAGGAGCCCAGAGTATGAAATCAAAGGGGAGTTTTACTGGCTCTTAATATAAAGAGCTTATACAGAGCACAGCATCCTACTTCGCTGCATAGGATTGTGACAGACAGTATAGCCCTGGAATTTTAATGTTAGAACACAGAACTGGGCAGAAAAGTGAGGTGTGAAGCTAGTTTACTAGAGGTCATTCAGAATATGGAAGGTTTCCTCTAAATAATAATATCATCAATGTTTTTATTCATGCATACATTTTGAGCCATATTTGCTTTAAATTTAAGCCTTTTTTCAAATTAATGTAGGTGACATTTAGCCCTATAAAGTGGGTGATATATGGACTGCAGAATTTTGTGTTTTAACATGGCAGAGACAGTGCCTCTTGCTGTGTCCTTATTCACAGAATAAACTTCATCATTGTCTTGTTCATCATAAAATCCTGACAACCTTTTAAGATGCTGGCTCCCCAGAATTGTTCCCTGAAAAAATATCAGGGAATAACTGTCAGCTTCTGTTTTATCTAAGGTCCCTTCAGGTATTTGTAATGCTTTTTTTTTTGTGTGTGTGTATGTAAATGGTCACCTGATTTCCTCTTTTGATCACTTGAAACAGGGAGATAATGAGGTCAGCCTTAACAAATACTTAGCTTCTGTTAACAGAGGAAAATTTCATTAGGAGTTAAAAAACAGTGTGAACAATGAACAAGTTGCTGCAGATAACAAGGCAGTTGTGAACAAATTGCAAATTTGTTTTTTTTTGCTTGTTACTTTCTGGCTTATTCTATTTCCAATGGAAATTATGCTATATGGATGACTAGACTATTGGCAAGATTGTTACACTGGAACAGAATAGATATTTTTTTTTATAGTCCAGAAAAATACTTTCCTTGGCATATTCAACAGCATAAACACTTTGGTGATACATTATATTTATCTATATATATCTCTAAACAATAAGGAGCCTGAGGAAGGTATAATTTCAAACAATGTGTTGAATATTAGAAAAAAAATATCCTTGCAATCAGAGAAAAGGAATTCCACACTCCAAAACATACAATGCTGCTTTTGTGGCTTATATAGCTGTGCCTGTACTGAGGAAACTATCTTCCCCGTCCAGCTTCGCAGTTGTCCATGGTAGGCAATCTCTCTGAATGAAATAGGGTTCTCTTGCTTGTATTTGCTTCCAAAGGATGATGTACACACCTAGAGACCAGGTACCTCATAAATACACTTGACATTAGTTTAGATAAAACTTACATTTAACAGTAACCTCTGCCAAGACTATCTCTGCCTAGTAACTGTCTGCCATAATTACTGAAGATTGTGTTTAACTGAGTGATGGCAGAATGGTTGACTTAGCTCCAGCCTTTTGGCTTTGTTGCTGAAGACCCAGGAGGCACATCTGTGGTACAATTTACAGCAGAATAGGAGGTTTCTTTCATTTATCCCCAGGAGACTGAGACAGTTTAGAAGCTTTGTGCATTTGATAAGATCAAAGGGCTTAAGAATTAAAGAATCTGTTTAGATTTATTAGCATTATTATTAACTCAAATGACAGTTTATGGTCAGCGGTGTTTTTTACTTGATTAGTGGCAGGATGTTTCAAATGTATTAACAAATGCTTCTACAAATATTTGTGGTAGAAGTGATTGACAGCTCTTTGAAGGTTTTAAAAGTAAATGAGAGTAGTCTGCTACACAAGATGACTGTCCAACTTGACTGAATTATATCACCTCTTTTTTTTTTTCTTTTTTTCCCCAATTTCCTGTTGACATCCTGAAATATTCTCTTACCTGATGATCTATCTCATCTTTTTCATCTAAAGTCAAAACAATAACAGAAAGTTGTTTTAATTTTTAACTCAAATGATAAACCATCTTAGAACCTCACTTAGTGTGCTTCAAATCCCAAATTGTCCCACCAACTGCTGGGAGGTTGGTTTGGACTGATACCTTAACATAAATTATTGCTAACCTTTTTCTGAAATTCACAGAGAATTAAAGCCTACAAAATCAACTAGCATTTTATGTCCCTATGATTTAATTATGACAAAAACTTCAAGCATGTTAACTAGCATCTTAACATCAAAGCTTTGGACTCTAATTTAGGCAAATGCTGCTATAATTATTGGTATGTATCCTAGCATTCCTGAAAAAATAGCAAAGCTCTAAAACTCTGGTGTGCATATGGATAACTAGGGATGCAATATGGTTGAAAGGTCTAAAAGCCACTCAGAATTAAGACATACATATTCGATATACAGCAAAATCATCATCTTTGTATGTATTACATACATGATTTGCCTTATTTTTAAAAAAAAAATAATCAGGAAGTGACATAATTTCAACACTACTGTACTCAGCTAAATTTCCAAAGAAAATAGGTATATTCCTGTTGTGTTGCTTGAATATAGTATTATAATCCTTAAGAAGTCATACAGTTTTCTTCATAAAAATAAACACAGTGTAGTTACAAAAGAAAATTGCTGTGATATTTGTGAATTATAAAATCTTAGTGCTTCACATAGTCACAAAGAACTGGAATGAGGAGCATTCAGTTTAGAGACTATTTCCTGTTTTCATGGTTTTTACTTCTGCTATTGTTTCAACACAAACCGTATTTTCTCTGTTCTGTTCTTTCCTGGTTGCAAAACAGTAACATTAGGTCATTAAAAAAAATCATTTTATTCGATGATGCTTCACTTACCAAATCTCTCCAGACATTTTTGTTAATGGATTTATTATTAACCTTTCTCAGATAAAATCTAACGACAAATAAGCCAAAAATCTTTGGGCACTTGAACACAAAATTAAAATAATCCTAACTTATGGTATATTGTTTTCAGTTTACTGTGAATTACCTCTTAAAATCACCTTTCTCTATACAATTAATATACTAGGGCTCAGCAGTCTTCTACAGATCTGCCATTTGACTTTGTCATGGTTTGTTGTAGTTATGCAGTCTCATCTTTCTCTGGCCTTGTGGAAGTACTTTTTCCTTTCTGTTCCTTCCTTTTCTTAGCAATTTGTGAGATTCCCCTCCATTTTCACCAGGCAGGAAAGGTGAAAGCATTTCTGTAATGAAAACATGTTTGAAAAGAATAGAACAATTTACAATGTCACAACATTATGACACTGGCATCACAACACAACGTGTGAATGCTCTGCTCCCAAGCAAGGAGCATGCCACAAACCTGCTCCTGGCAGGGTGTCAGAACTGCTCCTGACTTTTCTTGTCCCCTGCTGCAAAACATATTCTCAACATATTCTGCAAAACTTCAATTCTCATTATCCAGCACTATTAGGATACAGGGTGTCAAAAGGCAGGGGAAACGGGTGAGACTGTCTTGAGGTTTTTAAGAAAATTAGCCGTGTCACTGAGGGTTTTCTGGTTTTAGTTAAGAGCATCAAAGTAATGCTCTTTCTGGGGCTTAACATTAATGATACAGAGTTTACTTTTTGGATAGCAGCTATTGAGGATGGACGATAGGGTCAAATCTGCTTTCAGCATCTCATGATCCAAAGTTGGCCCAGTGAACCAGGCATGATAGCTGTGTAACAGACAGCTGCAGGAAAGAGAACCCTACAACCTGCTGAACATCAGGCACTGAGCCCCAGGGTTTATGATGACTGCCACGTCAAGGGAGCTGCTACCTTCAAAACTTATTACCTGAAAAATCATTGTTTTCAGGTAAATAATGGATGTGAGCTCCTATCCTGTCCCCAAGCTCTACCTTTTGCTTTTCATAACACTGATGGCTGATCATACAGCCTGTGGTTTCTCTGGGACAGCCCTGTTGCTAACATTGGTAGAGTGTGTGAGGGAAGTTTACCAGAGGAGCACTGCAAAACAGGCTCATCTAAGGTACAAGTAACAGCCATGAGCCACAGACGAGATGTCTGAATTATCTGATGATCATCAAGAAAAAATGTCACTCTAGCCAAAATCAAACATTCTGAGTGACTGTGGAACCAAAAGAGCTTGAAAATGGTGCTTTGCGCTTCTTAACCAAAGGACCCGGGGGGTTTGCAGTGTAAGCAAGAAAGATCAAAGAGTTGGCATGGAAAGGCTAAATGTAGGTATGCAAGCTCCATGGAGATTAGGTCTAAGCCTCACAAGTTAAGCCTTGCTCTGTAGGTTGTGGAGAGCAGATGGAGTATTTTACTGGTGGATGGTTAGTGTTTTGTAGCAGTAGAAGCTATTTGGCATTAGAAAACTCTTTTTGGTGCTGGAGATTTTGCTTAAGCACTCAAAGCAGGAGTTACTCCCATTAGCTCGGTACGCTGTGGCTGCAGCATTGTGGGCTTTGTCAAAGGGATGAGTAGTAGTGGCTGTCCAGCACAGCCACTGTTCCGCTTCCACCCTCCATCTCCTCAAGCTTTGAACTTGCTGCCATGAGGGCCAGGGAACGAGTGAAGACAGAGGAAATGGAGGTGGTGCAAATCTTGCAGTACTATAAATCAGTCCCATTACATTGAACTCTATGGGGCTGACTACCGGTAACTGGTCTGTATACATCATGGAGAAATCCATTCCACAAACAGCAACGTTGGCAAATAAATATCTGGGAGTAATGATGTAAGGCAGAAGCCTAAGCATCCACCCTGAGTTCTTGCCACTGAAAATTATCTAGTGCTTTATAAAGAGTGGCAAGAGTGGTACTGCTTATTTAGCTGCATGTGAAGCAGAAAGAGACAAAGGATTTCCTTGTTTTGATCAGTGGGAAAAGAAAAAAAAACAACCAAACAAACAAAAATAAAACCCCAGAAAAAAATCTGTTCTAGTATAAATATTTTGAATCCCTGTAGTTATCATGTAAAAGATATATGTAGAAATTTGATTCTTGTTAATCCCAGTTGTGTCCTAGTTGTTGATTAGCAAACTAAACTAGTGCTGTTGAAAATCTTGCCATTAAAAGACTTCATGAGAACAATGGAGCATTGTACCATGTCCAGCTAACAAAAGGGCTGGCTTGAACACCTAGGGTCCACCATCCATCTTCTCCAAAGGTGGGTCCATCAATTTCTCCATCATTAGTGAGAGGATAGTGTTAATGATTGAGTTTAGCTGGCCAGTTGTGGGTGTCAGATACAATGTGTTGTTCAGAGCCAACTCTCAATAGCATTTACTCACATAGTACATGATGAATGCCTATAGACCTCCAAGCCCCCTTGATCTGTACAGCTGCTTACTCTCCCTAAAACAGGGTATGGGCTAAGTGCTGTGATCTAGCCCTTTGTCAGAAATAGACTCATTTGCAGGAGAGAGGAAAACAAGCTTCTAAACAGTTTGTGGTACCGTGTGTTTGTGCAGGAAACGAAAGAGCCTGTCTGCTGTTTTGAAAACTGAGGGGATAGTTCCTTTCACAGTCATTAAACCTCAGTAGGGATATTTTAAAAATAATCAATTGTTCTAGTCTGAGTGAAATAAAATGTCTTGTTGACTCTGCATTGTAAAAGCACATTTGAGATTCACTTTCTTTTAGATATCTCTGCTGATTTGATTTAACAGGACATCTTTAATGGCTTGCTATGAGAATAGAGAGAAGTGGTATGTGGCTGAATTACATCGTGTGCCAGGATGCTGAGGCTCAGCAGAGATAAGATAACCTCACAAATAAACAACAGATGGCTGATGGCCTAATGCTTTGCTTTGGGTGAACATGACAGGGATTTATTCTTTCAACCTGGAGAAGGAGCCTCAGAAAGGCTGAAACTGCAGAACTGCATGACATGTAGGCAGACACAGTTTGTTATGGGGATTTGATCTGAGCAGATGGTATTAGAATACAGATCTATTATTAGGCATCTGCTTCCCATCTCAGTTATACGATGCACAAGATTTAGTTTAAATTCCCTAAGGAATGCCTGGATCGCTTACTAATTTGTACGTGCACATCTCTATGTGCCTGTCTTTGAATTCAGATGATGGGATGCATCCTGAGCTAGGTTAGAGATGTGCATTTGTAAAGTGATAATAATGTAACTGGAGGCAGCATTTGATCTGTGTTCTCACTGCATAGAAAACTCTTTAGTGATAAACCGTTAGCCAAGGATTAATAACCAAAACAGGCAAAAACCTCTGTGTTGTATGAGTAAGTGGCATGGATTCACCCAGAAGAAGGCAGTAATGTGTTAATGTTCTGTAAAGCCTGCAAGTAGGTAGAAACAACACGGATCAGGATTTCTGATGCCTCATCTCTATTTCCCTAGAGTTTAGGTATATCACAGGATTGAAACTATGGATGCCTTCATGCCAACCTCTGCTGGACTTAAGACAGGAGCTTGTGCCAGAGACCTGGAGCCACTGATGGATGCCTTGCCAAGAATAGCACAGCCTGGCTCAAGGACATAATTGTGTTTTACCAACATCCTTCACCACTCCCCCCCCTCAGCTCCCTTTCCTCACTTCTCCACTCCCACCAAACTACGTATGAAGTGGGGGGAAAGGCTATGAGGTGTGAGCTTCCCTTAATTAACAGTCCCACTCTGAATCCTTAGAACAGAGAGAGAACCAAAATTTCTTTATTCAGTAATGCTGCACAGCTCTATCCCAGAAGTAGTGTCCAACACTTCTAAAGGCAAGAGGGCCACAGTTTCATCTGCTTGATCTCTCTAAGGGACAAATTGTGTGTGAAAGTGAAGAGATTTAGAGAATTAGAGAAAGTACCCTAAACCCAGCATCTCAGGCCCTTTTCTTCTAATAGTTGGTAATAGATATGGTGGTTTAGTGCACGAAAGGTGCTGCTCTAGACACATCTCAGAGCTAGCTGAGGCTGTTGTGATATTTACTGGGTTGCAGTGCAAGGAAGAGAGGGATACTGAACTTCAGCAGTAGCAAATATGATAAATATGTATAGCAAAATTCTGATGAGATCAAAAAACCCTAATGTATCCCTCAAGTTATACTTCTCCAAAGCAATTTCAGGCTAGCAAAAGCTGTTCTATTAATAAATAAATATACAGGTTTAACAAGCAGTTCTCTCTCCTTACACAGAGAATCTCAGGAGTGAAATAGAACCACTGAAGTAATTCTTTTGCCTTTGAATTCCCATCATCTTCTGCAAAGCAAAAAGTACATTAATTGTTGTTCTTGTAAAATTCTTTGCCATGTCATTTATGGTCGAAACTACTGTGTTTAGGACTGGGTGTATGTTACTAAAGTTAGTAGCACTTAAGTGTGAACAAGCTTTCACATCTGATCCCAGCTAAAGTGGGAGAAAAGGTGTCAAAATTCCAAAGGTTGTGTTACGTCCATGGTGAGCTAAGCCTGCATCCTAGGTATGCTAATGTAGGTGAGAGGATCATGTTTTGTGGCTGAAGGCAATGTCCAGCTCATTAGTAATTCAGTTCTTCAAAGTGTATCAGGATGGGGTTATTGTACCATTGAAACCATCCTAGTACAGGACTTCAGGTAGAGTTTTGGGGCTACACATCTTGTATGCTGACTTTGCTGATCAGTCTGAGCATGTAGTCACTGTTAGTCCAGGATTTCAAGGTGTCCATCAGCTTTGCCAGACCAACAGCTACCTTTTTTCTACTTGGACAAGTATCCCAGCTACTCCAGGCAGTGCTCATGGGGTGGAAAGGAAAAGTGGGCATCTCTTTCCTGTTCTTTCTGTAACTATAAATCAGTCTCATATGCTCATAGGATGGCACAAGAAGAGCAATATCTCTTCCAGCTGTAGTGTCATTACAACCCTACTTAATTGTGTTGTACTTAATTTTTCCTGACTACTGGATCAATCTCTTTAAAGGTTTGAAGACAGATGAGGTGTGATAGTAACATAGTACGTCCTCTGGGAAAAGTTTCTCTCTAAGGAGAGGGTGGAAAGGGATGGGTGGATCCAAGATCCCAGGAAGCCATTGCAGGTGGGAAGTTAATAGCTTGGGCACTAGTAAAAATATTTCAGTCCTGAAAGAATCAATGCCAGAGGCTGTTGTACTGATCCAAAAAAATGCTGAGGATTATTAAGTTTTGCATTTTCATTTTCAGTACTAAAAATCATTCAAAGTGGAGAGAAAAAATAAATACAAAAATGGGAATGGGGAATAAAGCCCTTTTCATGAAAGAGATGTAATGAGCAGAGAAAATTGCCTCTTTTTCATTACGGCCTTAGGCTTGACCTCATGCTCTGTCTCGCAAGCTGCATTTTTCATTATTATCCTCAGAAATATCTTATATTCCATGTGCTTTTTCTTCCTATTGAAGAAATTCAGACAATGACGGCAATGATGGCAATGAGGAACTCATATTTATGGGACCTAACCTGTGGCTGCTGTTCATCCACTCAAAGCTTCAAAAAAAACCTGAGAGTGTTTCTCTCCCAGCATTTGTAGTCAATTAACACTTTTCACCTTCACCTTTCAATATTTCAGATTGAGTAAACTGTATCTGTCATTGTTAAAGCAGAGCTGTCAGATGCATAAACCCCAGTTTTCTTTAATTTTTTTTAAAAATTAAGGGTATAAGCTTTATAGATAGATAAAGCAAGTAGGAGTCTACCCTACCATAGTTTGCAGATGGTATAAAATGTCAATCTTTTATTAATCACCAGCAACAATTGTTTCTTGTTAAACTTGTCAAGAGCATTATATCTCAGTCTCTCAGTATTTTACTGAGGAGGTAGGAGCTGATGGTGAAAAAGTAGCAAAAGTATACCTCGTTTAGAAAGTACAATACAGTCAATCCCAAGTACAGCATTAGACTTCACTAGAAACACAGGCATTTTGAAGAATGAAACTGATGTAGCTAAAATCTTAAGTTAATGACATAATGCCATATCCAGCTAAGGAGATCTAGAATGCAGAAGTCGCTAGAAATCTGTAATGAAATGAGCTTGACCAAGGAGAAAAACATCTGATTTTTTTAAAAATGTCTGTATACCATCTTTTTCCTAGGAGATCAAATCTCACTACCTGTTAGTCTTCACCACCATGACCATTTTGGGAGCTTGAATCCAAGTTGCTTATCAGTCATAGTCTGGAGGCTTATTTATAATCCACTGTTTTCCAGAATATTGATTGAGGTTTTGTTGTTGGTTTTTTTGTGGCTTTTTTTTTTATTTTTTCCTCTGTATATATGGCTTACATTCCAGAGCATACTACTGTGTGTTTGACTGTATTCTAAATTCTAAAAAATAAAATAAAATTAATATTTTATATAACACTATATTACTGGCTTGCCTTATCATCATTCACAGGTTTTCTTGAATATTTTTTCTTGATTCGTTTCTTCTCAGTCTCTCCTCACAAAAGACAGTTTCCAGGTTCTTGATGACTCAGCCTGGTTTTAGGCGAAATTTTACTTAATCCTAGTTTTTTCTTTTATTTTAGAGATATGTATTCACAATATTCCTTTATTCTAGATTAAAATAAAGTTGTAATCATTTGAATAAAAAATGAGTTTGTAATTGCAAATTGTATTAAAAGTATTCACAGTCTTTTAAAATGTTCTAATTTTCTTTCTTTTTTTGGTCAGAAAAGCAGATTCGAAATACAGTATTTTCTTGGACAGTGAAATGATTGCTTTTCCCATCCCAGTTTTTGCTCAGAAGATATTAATTATTGATAACCAAAAAAAGAAAGGAAAAAAAAAAAGTAATTTTTCTTCCTAAAAGTGGAATGCTGCTATCATTTAATGTGTAACCAACATAACTCCATATTAACTCTGCTAGGTTGTACTATTTGGGAGTCTGAAACAATTGTCAGAGGCTAAACTCTTTTGTGCTGATCTGCTTCAGCTGTGAATTGTTTGAGTATGAACTCTCAAATCTCTTCAAGATGGGTTCAAGCTGGAACATAGGAAGCTCCATTCAAATATGAGGAAAAACTTCTTTATGGTGAGGGTGACATAGCACTGGAACAGGCTGCCCAGGAAGTTTGTGGAGTCCCCTTCTCTGGAGGTCTTCAAGACCCACCTGGATGCAGTCCTGAGTGATGTGCTCTAGATGTTCCTGCTTTAGTGGGGGAGTTGGACTAGATGATCTCTAGAGGTCCATTCCAATTCTGACAATTCCATGGATAGATAACTTATCTGAAGTTGGATAATTTAAGGATTTAATGTGCTCCTATGTAGAAATGTGGTTTGGAAGAGCTGACACCATGCATCTTTAATAGAAGTTGACAAGACAGAGCTCCTGCTCTTCCAAGTCTTTTTATGTGGTCTTAAAAAAGCAAAATCATTTTCCCTACTTCTGCATCTGCCAGGATCAAATATTTATCATTAGACAAGATACCATGTCCGTTATTTTAGGTGGGGGGGAAGTGACCATAAATCTCATAACACATCCAAAAAACCTAGCAAGTTTAAATCCCTGCTTGTGAGCCACTGCTTCACAATGAAAGATTTGCAATTGAAGAGGAAAGACCTTCTCAAGAAAGTGTTTTCCTTATTGACATGATTTCTATTGTTTATTCATGGTCACTATAGCAGGGAAGACCTATTTTCCTCCAAAGAGCCTATTTATACTGCTTTCTAATTTTCCATTTCAGTGGCTTTGTGATTTGTCCTTTAGCTTTGCAGAGTTTTCTTTGGTAGAGGAGTTCTCCTCTCACAAGCTGAGAGGTACAACTTGAGAAAGAGTGCAATGTAGACCTTCTTTCCAATTATGCCAGGTAAAAAACAAAAAACCAAAAAAACCCAAAAAACCCCACAAAAAACCAACAACAAAACCATGAGGTGTGACTGTGCTTTCTGTAGTTCCTAGAGATGTTCTGCTGGCCAGCCAAGTGATTTAAGCATCAACTTAAAAAGCATTAATGAAACAGAAAGGAGTATGAATGCAAAGCCATCTCTAGAACACAATGGATTCAGGTTTTTGCAGCTGTTTTGCAGGTACAAGAGAGAAATTGTTCTTATTTGGACTTGGCGAGAGTGAAAGACCCCAGGGAGCCAGTGACACTATGGTTGAGTAATCCAGCTCCATATCAAATACTGACATAGCTTGTTTCACTTTTTCAACCAAGTAGTTCTTGTAATTTCCCATGAAAGCAAAGTGATACACAAAAGAAAAATAGATTATTACTTCCTCCTAGACTTCCTTCTAACACTGTGAGTTAGAAACATCCAAAGGAAATCTTGGGTGATTTCCGGACCATGGCAATATCTAGGTAGGTCCAAAAGGATTAAAATTCTGGCTATTCAGGGAATTCACCACTATTGTTTGGTTTGGGGGTGGGTTTTTGTTGGTTTGGTTTTTTTTTTAGGATATGCTACAAGATAAGGCATTGCTTCATATAGGGATATAATTGAAAGTAGGGTGAGTCTGGCTTTATCAGAGATTTATCCAGTCAGGTTTTGAAAAATTCCAAGGGTGGAGACTGCTCCAATGCTTGTCTGTCCTCATTTTGAAAAAGTTTCTTCTTGTATATGGCCTGAACCTCTCCTGATTCAATTTATGACTATCATTTTTTCTGTTGTTCCATCCTGCTCCTCAGTGTGGAACTTGGCACTGTCTTCTCAACCTCTTTCTTGTAGGCATTGGAAGGTTAGGTGACTCCTAAGCTTTTATTTCTCCATCCTGAAGTTGTGTTTAGGCAATTTTCCTTCATTAGTCACTAATGCAACAGTCAACTAACACCAAGGTTTTGGTTATTGTTGTTGTGTCTGTTTATTTAATAATTTGATATGTGTTATAAGTAAACTAAATTCCTCTGTCACTAAAGCACTAGTAGGGTGACCCACAAGTCTGTAAACATTCATGAGTCTAGTCCCTATTTAGCCAGACAGAAGTTCTCTGTGATTCAAACTTATCTTTTTAACATGCAAACATTCTACTGCAGCTTTACAGGCAACACTTCTCTGCCTCAGCAACGCACTCCAGGGCCTGCTGGTTCTTTGAAAATGTGGTGGGACCTTACATAAAGTTACTTATTCACTCATGGGACATAACATCTGTGAAGGGCAGAAGCCAATTTTCCTAGCAGGACCAAATTTTTGAAAAATTTTTAATAATTATCTCAGGAATAAGGTCAGGGCTCGCTGGCTAAGAAATCTTTGTATGAATTAGGAAATGTGGTTTCAATTCTCTATCACTCTGAATTTGTTAGACTGCATGGGTTTAAATAACAAAGCAATTAGCTAATCTTTCTTTATAGCCAAAGAAGGAAATCAGGGACTTCCAGTGAATGATTCCATCCTAAAATTTGGAGCTGAAATTTATTTCAGAGACATTCATCATCTTTTTGCTTTAGGACAGTTCAGCCTCATAAGTACCTCTTTTTGTCTAACGACTCTTAAATAAAAGCCTAGTTTACCTGTGTAGGTGCACACACCTATGTTTCAGACTTCTAAATTTAGGTGAGATGATCTTACTCTCAGTTTTTCTGATCCTCAGTTCTTGCTTTTAAAATTGTTGGCTGTGTCACAGGAGAGGATTAATCAGGATAAGAGCCTTAAGGATTTTGCTGCATCTAGGTGCCATCCCATCCCAATAGTGGGAGCTAGGGACTGTGGTTTAGTAACATATATGTATATCCAGTAAGGTGCAGATAATGTAGCAGTGTTCAATGAAAGCAGTACAAAGAATATGATGGAAAATCTGTAGCTGAGGTCCTCTTCAGAAATAGGCACAATTCACCTCCCAGCTTCTCCCTCCAGATCAGTGCATGGAGAATGTGGTACTGCTTTTCCATGCAGGTGAATCTGTCTTTCATCAGCAGCACCATGCTAAAGAGGAGGAACCAAATTAATGAAACTCAGAAATTCACCTCAGCTTCCTCAGTTCTAAAGCGTGCTTTAAATTTTTATGTGGAATGGTGTGATGGGTATAATGTATGATTCCATTTCAGGTAATTACATTTTGCCTGCTTAAAATTCTCCCTGTACGTTCCACTGGGAAAACGATTCTTCATTTCTCCCTAACTTGCATCCCCCTGGGTAGCTACTATTGCTGTCAGAGTGGCTGCTGTGTGCCACCCCCATGCCCTCCATGTACAGATATACACAAATTGCAGTGATGTTAGATTGAGCCCTGTATATGTAGATTTTTGTCCTGCCTGTGACTGAAATTGGTTGGAATTGCCTGGGCGTAGCTGAGAGCAATATTTGACCTGCAGTTTTCAGGGAATGAAAGAGGCTGTGAAAATTCAGTATTATGGTCAGTTTTTGTATCTAGATAACAACTTTTTATCAAGGATACAGAATCCTATAACTCTTCCACATCCCACAGTGAAGAAGACAAAAATAATCTGATGAATTGTGAGACCAGGTAATCGGAGGCAGGGAGAGTCAAAGCACCTTGCTGGCTACCAGGTAGCATGAATGGCGTCAGATGAGTTCTTGTACTTAATTGGTCTCGTTTACCAAACACCCCAGGAGGACTCATATGGTCACTGCCAGTTGAAAGAGGTAGTAAACAGAAGCAGACAAGGGATAGGTTGTCTTAAAACTCCCACCAAACTGCCAACACTTCTTAACCAGGCACTTAGTCAATGGGAAGACATGGCTAAAACACAAGTGGATACCAGCTTTTCCCTCTTCTGCCAAACCCGTGCACAGAGCAAGCCTTATTCAGTGGCCCTTAAGGCTAGTCCCAAAGTTCACCTGGGTACACTAGGCATGCATGGGCTTTTGGGTTTGTGATTGTTTTGGTTTGCTTTGTTGTTTGGAGTTTTTTTTTCCTGTGCTGCTGTGTCTGTTTTTCCAGGCAGCTGCAGCATTGTGATGTGTGCTAGCATGGGAGCCTGCTTCCCATGAAATGAGGCAAGAAGATTCAGGTGTTCACTCTGCAGACTGTACTGCTTCATTCTCTCCTACATTCCTACAAGTGAACAATTTTTCTTTTTTTGATTTCCCTCCCTTCCCCTTCCCCCCACCCCTCAATTCCCTTGCATATGTTTCCTTCTCAAGATATATTTACATTTTATTCATGATTCTGTCAGGATTAATTTCAGCATTTCACGCTGCCTGTGCCTCCTCATGTATAATGAATGAAGCAGCAGCTGCTGCAGCTGACAGCCTGGGCGCTCCAAGGGCATATATGCACCAGCATCATTGGCAACTTCTTACCAGAAAGGATTTTAACGTTCCTGCTGCCTGAACCGCACTTCTGGCCAGGGCGTGCTTTAGGAAAGAATTTTGGCAGATCTAAGCAGAAGGTACTTTTCAAATTACTTTCTTGCTCTTTAACTATGTGTATTGACAATAGCAAAGACTTTGGGTTCATCAGTGTCTAAAGGCTATAAGATGCTGAACATCTGGACTTGATTACCTTGGTGAAAACCTGTGGAATTACTTAGCCATCTTGTTACTGTAAGAATCTGGAGTAACACACAGACATAGCCTGTTTTTCCTTTTTCATCTCGCAGAATAATTTATTTATGACACAGGTCTCCAGAGGACAAGGATAGTTTTGCACCCAATATGCTCACAGGGAGTTAGAATGATCCCTGGCTTTGCCACAGAGTTACCGAGTAGCCATCAGCACGTCGCTTCCACTTGGTGTCACATACTCTTAACATGCAAAATATGGGGCTAATAATATTTTTTTTTCTCCCAGCATTTTGCCTATTTAGAGTAGAAGTTTCTTTAGAGTTGCCTATTAAACATTTGCATCAACCCTAACACTGGTAACGTGATCTTCCTAGAGTTTTTAGGCCAAGCCATAGTAAGTATAATTACAGTAATTAAAAAATGGTTTGGGGATCCCTAATTGAATTTCTACTCCAGCCATGCACAGCACCCAATTTTCAGTCAAGCAGAAAAAGAACTGTAGAAGTTATGCAGAAAGGCATTGTTTTTAGTCTTTTTTTTTTTTTTAAATGATAGAAAAATCAATTTTGAGGTAATCTGGGAAAAGGTATTTCAGATTAAACTTTAAAGATATGAAAATATCAATATTTCTAGATAATCAAGTTTTCTTAAATAGAAAATATCATAATTTTAAGTTTTAATATTTTTAATTATTATGGACATCTTTAATATTGACTTCATAAATACTTTTAACATTTTGGCTTCTTTACCATTTTTGGGTTGTAAATCATCTTCTAGCATAGCAGACTGTAATCTCAGACTTGAATTCTATTTTCAAACCATGTCAGTCCAAACCTCAGATGACAGAACTCTCTTTTGTCTTCACATCCTCTTGTAAACACAGCCCACAAGGTAGTGACATAGAATCCCTTCTAGTGTCATTGTTAACTATCATGTTTCTTCTTGTTCATAAAAGCCATTCTTCCATAAAAAAAACACTAAATAATCAAATACCCCAAAAAACCCACCCAAACCAAAAAAAGATAATCACTGTTGAATCTTACATGTCTTAAATCTTCTTCCAAAATGCTGTGTAAATATTACAGGCTTAGTGAATAATTAAATGCCCAATTCCAGAGAAATTGGACAGATAACCAGGTGAAAAACTACTCATCCAGGGAGTAAGGTTTTGTGCTCTGACTCTTGCTGACTAATTTTAACACTGTCAATTTGACAAATGAAAGAGTTTAATTTTTCACAGGTGGGAAAAGTGAGGCCTGTGATGTACAGATGGTTTATCATAGACTCAGTCACTGGAACCATCAGGATCATCACTCAGGATTCTTAGCCTGCAGCACTGCATAGAGTCCAGTATGCTCAGTTGGTATCAGCAACCTGAAACAGTGAGGCACCACCCCAAAGAACACACATACCTTAATGATGGATTTTGCAGAGGAAATAGCTTTGGCCCTTCATTCTGCCCACTCCTGCAAGGGAATGCAGCACCACTATTCCTTACATTGTTTGAACAAGGGATTTTTTTCCAGCTCACTTGTCCAGTATTTTTTTAAAGCAGTTACGCCCAATTACTGCGATTTCCACTAATTCTTCATTCCCACGGTTTTTCTGTACTTGCATCTCCTTTTTTTTCCTTCCACTAGCTGAAGATAATGCAAGGTAAATTGTCCCTTTCACAAACCAGACATGTCTTCAGACAAGAAGTTCAGATTCATTTGGATAAGCTGTCACTTAAGTAATTCATCTTTACTCATGTGTTGTACCCTTGCAAATTTTGTAACCAAAACAGGTCAAAGAGAATTTATTGAACAGGAGATTCCAGGTGCTGGCAACTCAGAAGATGCTAGTTTCCTTTTTTCAAGTCCTAAAGGTGGTGATCAAGACACTAACCAGATCTGATCCCCCACCCACAAAGCTGTTCATCCTTGTGATTATCAGCTGCAAGATAACTCCTCTTTTGTGAGACTTAACATCCTGGCCTAGTCCAGGCTCTACTGTTAACACATTCAACATACAAATTCTAAAGTACACCCTGCTTTTTCATATGAGTACTGTATTCTTTATCAGTTCCCATAACGGTATGTGTTGTTGCTATGCACAGTTAAACATTGAAGAACTGCTCTGCATTCATGTGGATATTGCTATTTTCTGTGCTGTGTTTTCTGCTATAGAAACCGCTAGATTCATAATTCCCAACTTGTGAAAGCCAAGTCTTTATTTCCTCTTAGGGAAATAAAGCTGGTCACACATATTCTGACTCCCACAAGATGCTGAAAAAAGACCTATTTTTGCATAATCTGCTTCTTGGACCTTCACATGCCCCAGCTTAGGATGCCTTTGATTTTATTGTATCTGGTACCTATCAATAGCCTGTCTTTATAGAAAGCCATGAGACCCCCAGCAGAGGCTGTAAAAATATTCTTTAAAGCTAAGAGGGTATGAGTGTAACATAACTCTTCTAACTTTCATATTCTTATGCGGAAAGGTCATTCTGGTGCCGAGTGCCTCTGAGATGAGGACATTCTTTGTATTGAATGTCTCCCTTATCCTCCTTTCATTTATTCAGATGTATTTATATCATAATGCCATTGGCTGTTTGGTTGTTTGATCCCAGCAGCAAGGAAATTAAATTTTTCTGTCATGGAAAAATAATGAAAAATCCTGGGGACTGTCATTATAGTCATTAAATAAAACAACTTGTCAAGAGCAGGATGGATGTCTGTCCCTGGACCCTCCTATCTGCACCTACCTGAGCTGGGGAAGGTGTGTGGTTCCATTTCTTGTGGCTTGCTTCAACCATGCCCATCTGAAAGACTTTCAGGAATAAGTCACTCAGCAGAAGTGACAGAGTCCAAAAGTAGATTATATTGAGTGGATTTTAAAAGGGGTGACTATGTGTGCAGTATATATGCTAACCTCTAATATCTTCTACCCCTGGGGTGGTCTATGCCATTAAGTACTGCTCTGAGCAAGGAGAAGGGAGACAGGCATATCTGCTGATCTTGGTTCTGACTCTTCTCCTATTTGTTCAGTTTGCTGTAGTTGTTTAATAAAGGGCAGTTTATTCTTTTCAAACTTCAAAACTGTAACTACAGAAATTTGCTCACTGGTGGCAAGACAGTCATTGTGTCAAAAGTGAGCTAGAGGGGCTGAGCAAGCCTTGCTTATTGCTGTCAGGGAACCAGCCAGATTAACCTTGTATAGTCTCATAGGTTGAAAAGTTAAACTAGATGTATGTACATGGCTATATACATATATGTATTTAAAAAGTTACTTTTATTTTCAGTTTGCTAGCAATCCCTACACCAAAGCATTATAGCTTAAGCAAATTTGGTACTGAAATCCTGAGCTTATTAGAGTTCAGCATTTTAAAAAGTGCTAGAAAAGGTTCCTGAGCACTCAAATCTAATTGCTCATACTGTTACATTGCTAGAATGGTCCCTGGAGGGGATTCGGCCCATGCACTCTCCCAGACAATCACTTGGGAGTCAGCAGGGGCTACAAGCCTGGAGGAAACTACCCTGTTGGAAGGATAAGGGAATTCAACAGTACAGATGTACACCAGTTTGTAGCTGTTCTTCTCAGTGCTAAAGAGAGTACTGGCATAATTAATTTATGAGCATAAGAAGCAAAATCAGAGCATCTCTATATTTACATGCAGCTCTTTTTTTCCCCCTTTTTTTCTTTTCCCTACAGAATAGATAAGGTTATTGCTGCATGCAGATTTCATTTGTTCTTATAAATTCAGAATAACAAGACAGAAATTAGTGCAAGTAATCCTTATGGGCCAGTGGCCAGAGAGATCAGAGACACATGATACATTCTGTTTCACTTTTTCACTTCTGTTTCACCTTAGACTAAGGTCTAATATCACAAATATTAAGTATCACCTTACACATAAAATATCTAAACATGGGACCAATCCCCTCAAATTACCCAGCAGAGTGCTTTTCTATTCAGACCTTTAGATTCAGTAACAGTCCTTATTGAGTAAAAGGAGACTGCAGGCAGTATTTCTGCAGGCAGTACTTAGAGTACACTTGATTGCATTAATACTTGTATATAGTGCGTTACATAAGCAGAAAATGATTAAGGCACATTTGTTGAACTGTAGCAACTGTTGTTCTTACCAATAATAACAGCCACCATTATGCATGTGAAATGCAATCAGATGCTGTGCTTCAGGATGTCAGATGATTGCTTCTGTTACTGAAGGTATGCAGAGGAGAGTCAGAAAGCAATTTCTTGTCCTCATGTATTGCCTTAATTTCAGGGTTGAAAGAAGGTGGACATGATGGAAATGCTACTCTTATAGAGTACGGCACATATTACTAAGATCCAGTTTAGATTTGCCTTGATGCTTTGTCTGGGCAACTAGCACCTAATAAGGACTCCCTTTTCTTTTTGTTTTTGCTGTGCCATGAAGGATTTTCAGAAATCTGGGCTTGCCTCCAAAAGGCAGCCAGACCTTATGCGTAGTATCCTGCAAAAGTCACTGGACGAGTAAGAAAAGGTAATTCTGGTTTTGGGGCAGAGTAAGGGAAAACATTGTAGTGAAGTGAATGCCAATATGACCTTGAGTAAACAGTTTTTCTCTCCTGAGCTGTCAGAAAGGTGATTGTGTCTCCGGTTAACCATTTCTTACCAGAGCACCTACTGGGAATATCCTGGCTGTGTACTCTCTCTTCCGAAAGGGTAAACCTTATCATATCATGCAGGCCCATGTGACCATCCTGCTACCCACCTACTTCTCCAGGACTTGTTTAAGCCAGCCACTGAGGCTGCATTTTCATTTCTCTGTGGACCATAGATATGCATAGGCCTACTCTTACATACACCATCACCAAGCCAGCTTCTGCAGCCTAATTCCAGCTTTGCACTAGAAAAAGAAGGAGCAGATTTAGGCCAAGCAACTGTCTGTGAGTGATTAGAGGCAAATGGGATTTGGCAAATGTTGAGTTGGCAGGAGGCATTAGAGAAGCTCTTCATCTGTGGGTTCCCCATGGTGCTTTGAAGGGTCATTGTGTGTACTGGCAGGATTCTCATGTTGTCTTGCTTCCTCCTTCCCAGAGGCATTTTGAGGAGGAAGATCATTCTCTGCCACATAATCACTTCTTTCCTCCCTCCCCCCACAGCACAACCTTTCTCTGCAGCCTTGTTTATCATGCTGAGCCGCGATGGGGGGTTTTGATTTTCTGTTTCTCCCCTGCCCTGCTTTCTCTTCTTACATGAATTTTTTTTACAGAAGCAGATCCTTGAGAGATTTTTGACTAGTGAAGTAGTCAGGGCTTCATGAATTGCTCCTAAGTCTAAATGAGCTCTGCATTTAACAGGACACTTAGCAAGGGACTGAGTGAATGCTAATGGAGTACTGGAGGAAGAGGTTCTCCTTCAGGTTTATCCTGACAGATGTCTAAGGCAAAGCCAAAAAAGAGTCTTTATCTCACCACTGTGACAGAGACATCTTTTTTTGCTCAAAGAAAGGGGTAGATGCTCAAGAAACTATAGAGTGGTAGTTCAGCCTTTTCTGTCCATTTTCTTCATGCTGTAGCAGATCCAAGCAAATCTCTCTTGCTGGGCAAGGGCATTTATCATATTGGGGCTGTACGGTGCATCTGGAGACCATCAGATCAGACAGACAACCAGAGATCTGAACTCCTCCTAAACTTCTGTATTCCATGCGTCTTATGGGTTAGAAACATATGAAGGTATAAACTCAGAGAAAAATATTATCATGGGGACTTGGGTGAAATTTGGGTCATTTGTTTCAGGGCCTTGTTGAATTATTGATGGCTGTGGCTGTTTTGTAACCTTAACAGTGATAAGGTTTGCGGTGGAGAGTGAGATAAGAATCAAAGAGAATTTATGTTTATGGGGGAAGAGGGGGGAAACCAAAACCAACTAGCTACATTCAGGCTGCAGGATAGATATTTATCAGGCTAGAGTGGAGGGGAATACAGGGCAGCATAAAATGAACTTTGATTTCAAAAGGCTGAGATAGCTTGAAGAAGGCAACAGTTTTTTCCTGCAGTGGGGGATATAGTTTCTCCAGACAGAAAGATAGGCCACTATAGACCCATGGGTTGAGTATTTTGGTGTCTGCAGGTCCACCACAAAGATGTAGTTCAGTCCCCATAGCAATCATCAGAAATATTTCCACAGCTGTGTCAGATCTTCCCAGATTTCTTCTCAACAAGCAGAAGCCTGACTTTGCTGGCTGAGACTGCCCTGGCTGCAGGGCACATAAATGTGCCATTTATGCAGGCACAGGTATTACTATGCCTCTATGCTGGAATTGGATAAGTTATCCCTGGGTGTGGGTGTGGATACGCACTTATCTCTGCTAACAAAATCCCAGGGTTTGTCAACCAGCAGGTTTCAACTGGCTTGAGGAGTTTACCTTATTCATACATTCTGCCTAGGTCATACATTCTGTCACCATACATACTGACTACTGAATTACCTGAGTCAGGTTTTGCATGCTTTGGCTGTAGACAGCAAATATATTGGGCAAATTCCTAATGAACTGATTACTCAGCATTTGAGCTGCCACATTTAACATCCTTCAACCTTCATAAACATACTGAACTACTAAAGGGATTATGGCTGCCAGGTTTGCTGTATCATTCCTAAAAATTAACTTAGGGATTAATCAAAGATATAATCAGAAACAAAAACAACTGAAGGAAGTGTTGTGATGATAAGAAGTATTTAACTCAAAGAATTTTTTTTTTTTTGTTTGTACTGAGAGTTCATTTTCAGGAAGGTTTGCTGAAAGCAAGTGTAAAGGACACAGGTGCAATATTTCCCCTAAATACACATACAAAGTTATATATTTTGTTTGGCCATTTTTAGCAAACATTTTAATGTTCTCAGGTGGAATTTCTCAAATTTTCCAACACCACCTTCCAAAATTGGGAACGAGGGGAAAACTTTGAAATCAATAGTAAAACTTTCATGTGGTCTGAACATTTCAAACCTCGCTGATGACATTACAGCTATGGGAAAAAACGACTGAATTGTTTCCATCCATTGAAATCTCCAGACAAAGTCTCCTGCACAAAACCAAATCTTTACTATGACTACAGAAGCAACAGTTTCCATGAGTGGGTAGGTTTTCAAAGGAATTAACGACATAAGGTGGTCACTTTTTAATTATGACATTCCTGCTTTTGAGTTGTTCCAGGACTTGACAAGACTCAGCCCTCTACAGCAAATCAGCACAAACTCCGTTTATTGGAATCAAGGCCCAAAATGATTAATCTGTATTGTATATATAGGTAGCTAGGTAGACGGGGTACATTTCTACTTCACAGAATGCTGAGGATCACAAACTGTCTCCCAAGGACCATATAATAGCCACTGGGAGATGCAGAAGATCTGAAAAGAAAAATAATCCAAGAAGGCCACTTAAAAGACAAATTGGTGTGCTGATTTATAAAAATAGCTACATCTCATCAAACTTACAGATGTTTCTTGGGGTCTGGAAAAGGGAAAAAGTCCTTTAATTTGTGAGACAGCGTTATCAGTGGAGAGACATTAATACAAGCCATCTGATAGAAGGGAAGGTCATATGAAAATGCCCTGATTCGTCAATTGTTAAGGAAAGTACACTGCAAAAACTGCATATAGTGACTCAAAGACAGCTATAGAAAGATTTCTTTCTGTAGACTCTAGTGAACTTCAGCAGACTGCTGTTTCTATTTTATGATCTCTTGACACCATGAAGCCACGTTGGGGAAAATGCTCTTCCTGGAAAATGATTTTCACTCTGTGGTTGACAAAAGCAAGATGTTTCTCTTGACATTCTTTTTTGGTTTATGGTTATTAAGGAGTGTCTCTTCACACTCCCGACATCAGGTCTGTGATCAGAGCTGGAAAGCTCTTCTGTTTCCTGGTCTCTCAAATGGGATATCTTCAACAGTTATTCAAATAGCACAGAAAAGGTGGATTTATTCACAATTTTCTCTCCTTTCTAGAAGTCTACTATCTTACATGATACATCACTAGATTTTGCCAGAGAGAGGCAGGAGATGAATACTATAGAAAAGGATGAAACTGGACCCTCCAGATACCCCTAGGTGGCATTACTATTTACCCAAATTAAATCCATATTGCCATCCTCCATTATTCTCCGTTTAAGACCTGAGTTATGGCAATGACAATAAAAATTGTTACAGGCATCTCTTAATTTTTGGAACACTTTACTTTTAGCTTGTCACTTTACTGTTTTTTATAAATTTGTTTTCTTGAGGCACAGTTCCATTGTTTTCAGTTGTAGACGGAAGATGTTAGCACTTCTAGAAACTGAATCACTGAATGTCATGTTGAATGATTGGAAAATGTTCTAAGCACTGTGAGCACTCATGCAAATCTTTGTTAAGAAACTTGCTGATCACCTAAGAACTCATCAGCAATCATGGCCTAGACACAGGTGTCCAGAACAGTATTTGACTCTTTAAAATCAGGCAACCACTCACAGTCTATTCTGAAGTTTATACACTTTCACAGAAGGTTACTGGGAAAGATATGTATTTTGTAGCACAGCTGTCCACTCTAATGAGTAGCTTTTCTGCAAGGAAAAGAGATTGTATCATGGCAAATCCCACTGATAATTTTGTTTTCCCATTAGCAAAGGGCATAATGTTGTGACTATTTTTTAACATATAATAACTTCTTCATTGCCTTTGGGTCACACCTCCCTTTCTAATGTCCCTGTCTCCGTGTTATGACCATATCTCTATGAGCAAAGAGTACAGTGATTTTTGGACATCAAAACTCTATAAAGCTTTCACATAGTTCACAAGAGCTAGTGAACTGAATCTTAGCCTAGGCATATGAAAGGTTTTATCTATGAAAGAGTTAATTTTATGGGTGAATTATGTATTAATTTCTCTGTTTGTGTCAGCACTGATCTGAATGTTAATGAACATTAGAGAGTTAACAGATGCTTCATTGATATTTATTGTACCTGTTCCTTTCAATTGCTAATGTATAAATTGTAGAAAACAAATGAAATGAATCAAAGTAGAAATTTGGCTCTGGAAAAGAAGTTGTGTTGCTTGGTAACAGGTACCCTGTGCCTGCCAGACATTGATCATGTTCCCCTGCTTTGTTCAGCATTCAAGTCAGAAGATAACTATTATCATGGGACTGCATGAAGTTTATCATGCAACTGCATAAACTGGCTAAATGAGTAGTTATGGATGTTACTGACTCTTATAGTGGCCTTTCTTGAGCCATTTCCTCTGGACACCTCCTTTACCCAGAGTATGGTAGTTTCTTATTCCTACTGTATTACACACACCATTAATCTTCCTTCTTGTCTTAGTTCTTGCTGTCACTTTCTTTTGTAGCCAGAAGGGACATAGCACTTCCAAACAAGAAGCCTTCTGTCTTGTAATCTGCTGACAGCACAGCATATCTGTTCCTAGCAGGGCAGCTTCAGGGACTGTGCTCCCTCACGAACATCAACTGAGAAAGAAGGTTAAGAGTAAACCCATCAAACAGGAAAATGCAGAAGAAACAAAAAAAAAACCTGTATACATATAGAATTAGCTACTGTCTGTAGTGGAAGTAGTTCCCTGCTTGTTGAGTTGCTGTACATTTAGCCTTGCCTCATGGATTCAGAGATTTATTTGAAGTCCCCAAGGAATGTTAAAAACAGATCTAAAAGTTGTGAGAGCATGGGGTAGGTGGCAGAAGGTGCGAACTTCCACCCAACACCCAACTATAACTTTCTCTAAATATTCCCAACAGACAGAAGATACGTGAATATATCATGAATGAAAACCAATAATCAAATGGGAAATAGGAATAGCAATATCACACTGTATGGCATAAAAGAATGGCTGGAAGTACAGGATAGACTAAGGTAAAGTATTGTGAGGCTAAGCAGGAAAGAGAGCTGTTGAAGGAAGCAGAAAATGAGATGCATCTTGTTCAGTATAACTCAAATAGGTGTACAGAGGTCACAGCAAGCCCCATTAAGGGGAAGCTGTCAATGTGATCTGGAGCAGAAAGTAGCATTTTGGTGTGTGTAAACTGAAAGGAAATTTCTCTGCACTTGGCATACGTTATTTCACTGTCCAATGCCCTGTATATGTGTGTGTTGATCCAACTTCTTCTGAAATGTGCATCAGCTTCCAGAAGTTTATGTGAATCAATAGTTACTGAAGGTAGCTGCTACTGACTAATTTAGGCAGGCCTGAGTAGGTGCAATGCGCTCCATTCCTAGGGTTTTAGTTAGGGAAGGCACAGGGGCAAAATCAACATTTTGGTAGTCGTTATGTTGATCTATGTTTTCTTGAAGAAACAAGACAATTTAAGCTCATCAGCTGCTTCCTTATCACATACAAAATGCAACATCATAGCAACAATAATACTTTGATTAATTTTAGACAACATATCAGTAATTATTTTTTAAGCGTTTTTCATCTTTTCCTCTATTTTTCTGGGTTTCTGTGTATGCATCTCTCCCACCTGAGAGCATAACTGATGACAGCTCAGTGATACCTTACTGGTGTACTAGGAAGTGCCACTGTTGTCAAGCCAGAATGTATTTTTCCATGTGCCTGATCGAAGAACACTCTGTACTGTATACGTTTCCTATGCTTAATACACCTGCCTCTTGTCAAAAGCTAGCAAAAGGTAGAAATATGCTTGCTCTCTACAAAAGAGGATGTTCTGCTTGGATGAATGCTAATCAAATGATTAAATTCAAGCCAAAAGTTTCTCTTCAGTAGAGTGCTATGGCCCAGCTACAGGGGATTACTAATCAACAAGTTTTGGATGAAAATCAGGTAGTTCAAGACCTCTTTTGACTAATGATCATTAGATATTATACCGCTAATTATAACCAATGGGATTGTATACTTAGAAATAGTTGAGATAGTAAAGCATACCACATAGCATGATTTTGGCACTTCAATGCAGACAGGCAAACCTAGGCCTTGAAAACCTGCATGTGTTCCAGAAAAACATGCCATATTTTTAAATTGGATGAGAGCTTAGTTAGACAGTGTTACATAAATTGACACATCAAAGGCCTCAGGGTGGTCTTGTTGCTTCATAGCAAGAAACACCCAAGAAATGCAGAGATGGTCACACTAACTCTGACCACAGGCTGGGAACAGTCCTATTGGGCTAACGCAGTCTTTTAGTTGACTGAATACACTTATAATCTCAGGTGCATTAACGTATTAAACACTTCTCACTGACAGAGAAAAAAAAAAAGGGTGAGATGGCTCTTTCATCTGAGCCAGTATTCAAGCTTTAACTCTCATATGTCCATCAGGCCTAAAAGTATTCAGTTTGCCATTTGACATAGCACTATGTGGAGAAACTCTCTGGCTGCCCAGAACAGTCAGGTATTAAAATAATCTTTTATCGTTATTGCTTTCTTATACAGGTGCTGTAAACTATGCTGATTGTGTTATGACAAAGCTTTTTATCTGTGTTCTTATCTCTAGGGTAAAATAGTAGTTAGAGCATTAGACTAGGAGGTTGGAAAGCTAGGTATTAGTTTCAGATGTGTTACTGGTTTCTAATACAGCCCCAAGCAAAATACTTCTCTGTGCTTTTTCATCTGTAAAATGATGATGATGAAGATGATGACAGAGCTCTGTGAAACCATTTGACCATATTAAAATCGAAAATGCTGTTTGATAGCTTAGAGCTTGTTATTATCACCACGCATAATGCAGGCCTTGCAAAATCAGAGCATCATGAAATGCCTGCTGTCCTCACTTATATAAGTTACTCTGTGAACTCCAGAGCATTTCCATGTGAGGATGCACATCAGATGGAAATAAGTTATGGATAATGGACCTTCCGTATCTGTTTGGTGTTCTGGATCAAACCACCAGCCCTAGAAAATTATAGCAAGGCTTGTTGATCTTGGCCCTGCAGGATACTAGCCAGTGTTGCCCAGGGGGCTATAAGCCAAGTTACCCAACAAGCCAAAAGGTGAAAGCTGATCTTTACCTCAGTAACTCTCTGGCAGCACTAATTCCTCTGCTCAGACGGGCATCTCTGCTGCTGCAAGTCCCCAAAGCTTTCCTTCCTCTCACCCACTGCAGTGACTGAGCTGTCTCTATTGTATTTTCTGTAACTTGCAGGCATCTCTGCTCCATTCTTTTCATAGTGTCATTTCTATTTGTAGTGCGATGTTGCTACTGGGCCAATGAGGCTATTTAATGAGCAGATAATCTTTTTTCTTCATAAGGAAAAATTACTCAGCATTACAGTTTATCCACAGAGCAAACAGATTGTCAAATAAAATAGCGTATTATTCCCTAAATAATTAAATAACCACAGAGAGATTTCTCATTCTGCTATTCAGCTGACTGGTGTCAGCTGAGAAAGCAGATATCTTATTTCAAATGATGTTGGTTTCTCCTTTAAAGTGAAGTTACAGAATGAAAGCAATTGTGAAAATGGCAATGTGGGGTTCCATATTTTTTCTCTCTGTGACTTCTTGAGCAAATTTGTTCCGTTTATAAGCCACACAATGATTTTTCTAACTGCCAGCACTGCAGCCTCAGACTTAGAAAATTGCACCAGGAGTCCTCTTTTTCTCTTATGCCACTGCAAGAGGAGATATCACAATCACCATTTAGCTGACAGGTTTGTTGATGAACAAAGCAAAATAGGAATTTTCTCACTTCTCATAACAATAGCAGAGAGATTTAGTTGGTTGCATGGCTCTTTCTTGTTTTGGTCATCTGTGTGTCAGTAGTGGTGGAAGATAGGAGTGGTAGAAGGAATGTAGTACTTTTTCCCAACAATGCACAACATAGCTTTAATGAATAAAGAGCAAGTTTTCAGCCAGTATGGCAGAGATATTTGGTTCATTGCACAGTAAGTAGATAAACTTGTTGTTGTTCCAAATATGCAGTAATATGTGCATATATTAATAATACTGAGAAAGTATCTGTGGTTCTAACTTAGATTTCAGAAGATACCAAACCTATACGTGTGTGTATTTATGTCCTTTCCCACTCCTGGCAGATTTTCCTTCCCAATCTTTCAAATCTTTCATTTACAGTCACAGGCTTCAGTTCAATCCCAGCCTGTTTAGATTTGTTGCTTTGCAAGTCATCAGAGTCAGAAGCACCTGCTGTGTCCTATTGGAAGGAGGGACTGTGAGGCTGTGATATACCCAGCATGTGGTTTTTTTTAAATTTATTTATTTGTGTCAAGTTGTGAGCTATATGACCTTAAAAACTGCACACCCCTCCCAATTTGTAGGCACTCCAGCTTAAGTAATATTTAGAGGTATACAAAATGCATAAGTACTGCCTTTCTATCACTTCCAGAACTCTGAACATAACTAAATCAACTGGCTTCACAGGCATAAGAGATACAAAAAATTGTAGCAATAAAGATTTTATTACTCTAAAGTATTTCTAAAATAACCTTTTCCCCTCTCTCTTAAATGGGGAGTAAATGGAATACATGATAGTGTGGCAAGAATGTTTTATTGGCATGCTTGAATAAGACAGCCATTTCAAACTCATGCCAATAAAAGGCCAGCTCCTGCTGCCATTACTCATTTGTACAGTCCTAATGACTTCGATACGATGATATGCTTAGCAATTTAAGCAGGATTCCATACAAAATATTCATTTCAGGACTGTTTATTGGAAATTAGAAAATTTTATCTATGCTATAAATTATATTTTGGACTATAAAAAATCAATTGACATTTTAACATCTAATTCATATTTCTAAAATAATGGCAACCTTTCAGGCTACTTGTTTACTTTTGCCCTTCTGTCTGCTGGACCTGAAAGTGGATTGCCCTGCTTCACTTTGTATTTTCAATCAATCTCACTTTTATATTCTCAGTTCAGCGACGGCTGCATCAAAGCCAAAGCAGTTACTTCAGTTACTTTCATTAGCTTCTCTTCATGACTTTGCTCTTCATCTTGAAAATGAACCAATTCCCAATAAATCCCAGCTAGGGGACATCTGCTTCAAACAAAACTTTCACTTGGGGTCTTATCTGTTGGAGTCTTTTTCTGAAAAGGCTGCTGTTGGCCCCTGATTCATCTCTCTGATGCCACCACCAGCTGCGTAAGGACTAGGGGAGAGCGTATTGTTACATCTCTTCTCTGAGGCTGCTGAGTGTTGATTTGGTCCCCACAGGGGATAAATCGTCCCTGGCATCCCAGAAACACCAACCCATGGAATCACCCCCGGCCACGTCCATTCTCATCATTATCTTGCCTCAGGGCATCTCCTGCTTAGTGATTAGCTGTGGAGGCTCAAACAGAGCCAGCAGAGCTAATATGAGACTTTCCAAAGCAAATCTCTACTGTGTGTGAGGCTCCCTGAGAATAGCTGCACAGCTGCATTACTGTGGTGAAAAGGTGGTTTCGGGCAGCTGAGGAACAGACTCATTGGGCTGCTTGTGTTTCATTCACTCAGTGAGAAGCCGGTTTGTGACTAGGGCTCAGAACAGCTATGGAGGTACAAACTCTGGCTGTTTGCCAGCAATTCCTGTATCCAAGCTCTTCCGACAGCTATAAGGTTGACATTTCTCAATCTGTATACATACACATTTAAATGAAGAATCACATTATTGGTTTTCCTGTCTCACTCTTCTTAACCCATCAAACTCCCACTGTGCCACCATTTCCTGTTATCAGACACTTGTCAGTCACAAGCAATCAGTCAGCTACTTCACAATTAGCAGGGAGAAAAGATGCGATTTCTTTGTGTTGGTCCCAGATGTTTAAAGCCAGAAACAGGATAAGCCAGAAAAGCATTACACCCTCAGAGTCAGATTCCTGCAGCATGACTTGTTTTTTTGGCTATGCCTTGTAATCTTTAGTAGTAACAGAAGAAAAGGATGTCCTTGACATATTTCCTTTGACGGAGTGAGGTTTAGCTACTGCTGTCATTGGCTGCCTTTGCATAAACCTTGGATTATTCTGTGTATTCAGTTTTCTCACAAGGATTTGGTATTGAGATGCTTCAAAACAAGCTTGTTAGAAAAACAAGAAAATAATTTCAGAAGGATTTTCTTTCACAAGGAAAAAAATCACTAGTGTAAGGTAAAAAAGAGGCCCAGGGCCATCTGCACTGGCAACTAACCCCCTCCAAAGCAATTGTCAGACAGAGTATTTGTTGTACTTTATCAGGCTGACACCGGGGGTTTTCTTTTGAGTAATTTTGCATCTGTACAGGTGGATAACTGAGATTAGAGTAAGTGTCTGGTCTGTGTAATCGAATCTGTACTACTTATCAGCAGTACCAAGAGCTCCCGATTGTGACTGAATGTCTGTTGCCTGTGTTCTGGTTCACATGCAGAGAGAGAGTTAATGCTGCAGAGTTTTCAGTCTGAGACAAAATAGAGCTTGGAAGAGAGAATGGTCCAGAACAATGAATGACTCTGTGCACTCATTCTGAAATAGATGATTTCCACTTTTACATGTGTATTTTTTTGGTAAATGCTGCTAGACCGATGATTTATCAAGAGGCCTGGCTATGAGTATTTTGGAAAAGTACAGATTTTAATCTTCACTGGGAGGAATAGGCAGTAACCAAGATACAACACCATGGGAGAAACTTCAGAGAAATGTCATATGTGGCTATCTTAAGCATCTACCTGTGAACAGCATTGCAGAGAGATGGATTATATGGACCTCAGGTTTGAACCAGTGTAGCTGTTTTTATGTTCCTATCAGACAAAATAGAAAGAAGTTCACCCTGGAGCACCTTTTAGTTGTAACACTTGAATTAATTTTTAAAAACTATTTTTTGCCATTTAACACAAAATATGGCTATTATCCCCCTATTTCTACCTTATCTTTTGTTATCTCAGCACATCACAACAGTGTGTATCTGAAACCAGTGTACTAGACTATGTTCTTGGGCAATGCTGAGGGCGGAGGCACTTTGAAATCCCATGAAAATACTGTTCATAGGAGATGTTGAGTTTATTTGTAAAGAGATTAACCATGAAAACAAAATGCAAATGATTCAAATAGTGGTAAATGCTGACAGGAAAATATTTGTTTATGTAAAGCCAGGAACTTTCATTTGAGGGAAAGCTACTATGACTGCCATTTTTCTTCTGTCTCTCTTGATGCGCTATCAGGGGTTGGCATTTTTCTTCACGGGTTTCTTGCCAATTCTCTTGGCAAACACTGATCAGCCAAAAATTATGTTGTCACTTAAAAGTGGGTACGACAGACAATCATCACTTTTTCATTAAATTATATCCCTAAATTCAGAGGAAAAGGTAGAAGAGAATGGAAGAATCACAACTAGAATTTAATTCTGAAGCAGCTTCTAGTGTTTTGAAATTAGTTTTCTGAATAGCAAAACCCAATCAGTACAGGAGGTCAGGAGGTTTGTGTAATGAGATCTTCCAGAACACCATTCTGGGTTTCTCCTTTTTTTTCCTCACAACCAGGTAGTGATTCTTGGAACCTCAGAAATCTGCCTGCCGACCTTTTCTCAGTGTTTCCACCAGGATTTCATCTGTGGTGAACCAGCATGTTCTGTTGATGAGACCTTTTGCCAAAATACCTCCCAAAGGTTTTGGATCATTCTGTTTGCACTGTGTTGTAGTCATGAGGTGCAGTTCCCATACTCAGAGTGAATGTAAGAGCTCTCCTGAAGAGTTTGTGAAAGAATCTTTTCCAGCTCCTATTAGAAATATGTTAACAAGGATTGACAATACCCATAAAGATCAAACTCAAGATCAATAACAGCAAGTGGGTGGTTGCTGTGGGCTGTCTTGGAGAACAGTAAAGCAGCTTCTTCCCAGATGGCATGATGAACAAACTGCCTCTCCCAAGTTTATGGCTGGTGATATTGGCACTTTATGCCATATTGAAGTTTATGGCTTTGGACAGGAAACAGGCAGCAGCATGAATGGGCAGCCAAGTGATGCTGGTGTGCCTTGGGGGAGAAGTAACAGTGCTTCAAGTCAGATTTTTACCATTTATGATATGACATTAAAGAAAGATAATTGAACTATGAAGCTAGAAATCTTTAGCTCTTTTACTTCTTGAAGGGAATTTTAGTGCTGCTGAAAAGTGGCAGATTGGCATCCCTTGAGTTTGGAATCCTTTTGTTTACCAAAGAACAGGTACTGTATGAACAGCAACAATATGTTTTTGCTCTCCCTGAAAACTTCCAGAATGATGAGACTGCTTACTTGCAGTCTTTTTCATTTTCTTTATTTGCTATTGAGACTGCCTCCAGGGTAGTCAATTTTATTGGTGATTTTTGTGTGCATTGAGTGCATATATTGAATTCAGGCCTGCTCCAAAACCCACTGGTATGGATGGACAACTCTTTGTTACTATAAAAGATGTTTGTCTGGAGTTCTATGAATGATGATTAGAAATCTTCAACTTATGGCCTGTAGGCTGCTAAACATCCATTTGACAGAATCATCACCTGAAGGACCAGCATCCTGATGGATGATTCCTTCACCATTCCATTCACCAGAATGATTCCTTCTTTAAATTGCAAATGATCAAATCATATGCCTTCTGACCTTCCCCAAATGATTGCAACTCATAACATGCCTACACACCACTAAGTACCATGAACAGACTCTACTAAACCAGTAATGGTAACAAATAAAAAGCTCCCTCCTGAAAGTTTTGACCCTTCTGGAACTGCAGGTAGTAGTTGTGAGCTTCTCAGTGTCCTGAGCATGTTCTTTGCTTTCAGTTATTTTCCTGTATATATGTGAGACACATAGGGGATAAAGGTGTGACCATCAAGACTGGAAATGTCCTCTTTTTCAACTGAAATAACAAAGCAATAAAAGCTATAGCTATGTATGACTTTATTAGACACTGATTTTTTTTTAAAGTTTGTTTTTTTTTTTAACTAATGATTCGTATAGAAAGGTGAGAGATGTATTCAAAATACAAAATTCAACTTGTCTTCTGTCTTTCCAGACTAAATAATTATCTGCTATTTATTTTGATGTTTTTCTTAACCTAGATCTTTGGCATTTGTTACCTCATTAACTGCTTTTGACTTGGAAATGATACTTAAATTAATGAAGACAGGGTCTCAGAGAAAATACACTCAGTCCTGCTAGCTTTACTGTACTTGGATATCAACTTGATAAATGTCTGCTGTAAACTGATTTTTGCAGTTTCCTCCATACTGCAAGACAGGCACCACAAAATCTCATCTGTTCTTTTTTGTTCTAACATGACCTGAATTATCTGTTGGAAATGCCTGTTTGCTCTTTGCCTATAAAAAATAATTTAAACAATCAACTGTAAACCAGAGGTTTAAATTTTAGGAAATTAGGTGACATCATTCCTGTGCCCAGTATGCAATATAATCATTAACATTTGTAGTAATGACATCCAGAAGCAATATTCACCTTCCTTGGTCAAAGCTGATGTAGATTAGATAGTACAAATTTGTGCTGTGATTTGATTTGTCTGAGCTATTGCTGGTCAAGTGACAGGAGAGACTTCTGCTTGAGAGGGGGTATATCTCACATCTTAGGGAAAAGAAAAAAATTACTTAGAAAACCTAAACTGAATGAGTTGGTTGATAGAAATCACTTAACTTATTGAAATATATTCCTTTCTCAGTTGTTTCTTTTCATCTGCAATGAAAAAAAAGAGGCTTGTGCTTATCTTTTAACTTTATATGAAGTGCACACTTCAAAATTTGTATTAACATTTAAAGTTTTTTTTTCGGTGCATCAGAGCCATGCAGCTACTCTTCCCTTGGTTTTGGTTGGTCCTTCCTCTTTGAGTTAGGGACCTTAGATCTTCTATACCCTGTTGAGAATGAATGTTTATGTATTCAGAGAAATCAAAGTTTAAAGGATTCCCAGAGATTTCAAGAATGGACATTTCCTGAAATAAAAAGTCCTGAAACCATTGGTTGGAAAGCTTTTCTTTTTAATGAAATAAAGCATAAAGAGCATAAAATGAAAGAGTAAAAATAAAGAATCAAAATTTATGCACTTCTGAAAAAGCCTTTTAGAGTCAAAGGTCAAAACTCATCTGATTCTCCCATCAGCTTAGTCTTAATAATAAAAATACCTTCAAAGATAGCAGAAATCTTACTACACTGATTGATTTATAGTGAATTAAGAAATGTTTTAGTCCTTAATCTACTTGGCTGTGCATGGCCATAACACATGCTTTGTGGAATCCATGTTCAAAATCTAATCTAGTAGATAAGCAGTGGATCCACAGAAGCCAAAGCTGAAAAACCTGTTACCAGTAAGATGTCTTTTCCGCCTCTTGTTAGAGCAGGACCATTTCTGACTTGTCAGTGTAAACCTGTTTTTCCTATTATGTATGACACACGTCTTTCCTTTTGATGAGATTTCCATAGCTCATAATTTAATATTAGAGTTTTAATGAAATTTCTTATTCCTTTTATTCTCCTAATTTTTTTTTGTTGGACCCCTTATTCAAAGTTTCCTTACTCTTACTCTTCAAGACTGTGTAGACAGGTGTCATATTCCTTTTTGCATTGATGGATTTACAGAATACATTAAGCCTTTTTTTTTTTGTTTGTTTTACTTTTAAAGTGCCTGTGGGTTAACTCTATAAAATGCATATTGCAACAAGTTGCCCAGAAAGGTGATAGATGCCCCATCCCTGGAAATACTCAAGGTGAGGTTGGACAGGGCTCTGAACAACCTGATCTAGTTGAGCATACCTCTGCTCATTGCAGGGGGGTTGTATTAGATGACCTTTAATGGTCCCTTCTAATGCAAACCATTCCATGATCCTATGATTCTAAGTCTTGGCTTGTAGACAATAATGTGAAATATGGGTGTGTGGGGAAGAGTAACATGAGTTTCCTTCTCTTCCTAATACCTGTAGTACATTTCCTCAGCCTCCAAATTATATTACGTTTTGATGCAGCACAATGAAAAGTATGTGGAGGGAATCCAGGGAAGGAGGTCATATTCCAAACGCAATGCACAGAGCTCTGTTTAAATGCAGAGGCCCCAAATATGGGTGGATACAGTGGGTTACAGCAATAACACAGCTTTGTCTGGGGTGGGAGGAAGGGAGGGTGAAGGTGAGGAGTTAGCTAGTACTGGTAATGCTGCATTTCGGATATGGCATGTTTGCAGAAAGGCAGAGGGTACTTCTGTCTCAACATGTTGGCTGAGGCAACTAGAAAACTTCTTTTAACTGTTTTTTTGATTAGTTGTTTTGGTTTTCTACCAGGTGACTGGCTCATCACATGCCAATGCACCAAATTCATAGATGAAATTTTACCATAGATGAAAAGAGCAGCACTTGCTCTTTTCCCTCACGCTTAGAAACAACAGTTGGACTTAGCTTAGCTTCAGAGAAAAATAACACACCAATTTACGGCTTGATGAACAACCCTTTTTTTCCACCTGATTGCCACAGGCGCAGCTCCACTATGATGGCAGGAAACAAAAGGAAGACGATGGAAAAGTGAACATATATATTTTCCTCTTTGCTTTTTCCTTAAGTACCTTAAATGCCAAGTTCTAATATAAAGGTCTTAGAGAGAGGACTGGCTGTCAGCCACTCCAAAATAAATCGACCTGATCATCCATCACTTCAAGAAAATGTCGATGTACTACAGTGAATTTAAGTAGTAAATGATGGTTCTGTTCACCTGGCTTACTTAATTTTTAGGACTGTTCCTAAAGAGTCCCTACAGATCTTAAACTCACTGAGGACCAACATGTTGAGCTCCTGTCTACTGAACCTTAATGCTAGAATTGAGCTTTGGGTGGCAATGCTTGTACAGGAGACAATCTGTCGTTTGTTATCAGGCAGAGTGACAGATCTGAAAGTGAAGTAGAGAATAAGGGGGTTACCTAATTTTTGAGGGCTCTTTGGCTAACATAAAACACTGATTTTGGTTCCTTTTAAAAATCTGTGTGGGATTTAAAAAGCTTTGGCTCTAGGTTACAGTGGAAATCAGCCTTGCACATGTCATTATTTCAGTGTGTTGCATACAGCTGTGTTTCTACAATGCTGTTGGGCAAAGAACAGAGTCATCTTGTGAAATGTAGTGTCAGGAGAGAAAAAAATAAAATGAAACTTCTTTCACTCTTTGTTGAGTGTTGTCATTACAGCATTACAGCTTTCCTGGCCTCTTGTTGTATGAGTAACTATGAATGAATATAGCGAATCCTTTATATGTCTAGTTTTCAATCAAAGGAGTCACAGAATTCACCTGCAATCTCTACTTCTGTGTGGGCAATCTCAGAAGTGTCCAGTGTTATTGGAAGTAAAGAATACCCAGAATGACCAGGAAATTTATTCACGAAGTTTTTATGAAGTACTGTTCAGACTGTCAAGCTTTCACTAACAAAATATTCTCTACAAAAATCTTGATGTGCTTCTTGCCAGTAATATCCCTGGAACTAAATGCTTTTGTAGGCATATTACTTCCTGCAGATCAATGCAATAGGTATTTGAGACCTCCAGAGCTACTTGGATGAATCTAACCCAAAGATTAAAACCTCACTGCTGGAGCAAATGTGCCTCATCCCATACCGACCAAAGTGATAATGTACTAACATTTATTATAATGCATGAAGATTGTACTTCAGAGCAGCTGGCTGACATTTGCTCATCCTCTTGGGGATAGTAGAATCATTTATGAAGGATTTGGCCTTTCTCTAGTTGTTTTATCTTGCAATAGGGGATAGAGGATCCCTTTGCATCTGAAGTGGACAGTACTGTTGACTAACATTATAGAGGAGCCACAGGTCATCTCCCTAGTAACTTCAGGAGACTTAAATGTAAAGGTCAGAGCTTTCCTTTTATGTTGAATTTCTGTTGCTTTTCAGTGGTCTCTTGAAGGATTCACTGGACAGTTCCTATCTGTTAATACTTAAGTCAAATATACACACATTCTGCTTCTTTTCTCAAGGTCAGGCAGTTATATTCAGGGAGCTACACAAGGATGTTCTACAAAGCCCTTTTTTATATTAGAAGACTGTCCTACAGCTGCTCTCTCTGTTCACTAAGCTCCCTGAAGCAGAAACCCAGTAAAGAAACTCCTAGTAGAGTTGTGGGCAATAGTATAAACCCATCAAATTAAAATTAGTTTCAACTTCTGCAATTAAAACTGGTATGTGGACTTGCAACTTTTTAAGATGAAAGGTGAGGCAGTTATAAGGCCAGTATTAGTGGTGTTGTATGAATAAAATAAGAAATTTATATCCTGGGGAAATACCTGATTACTTTTTATTTCCCTTTACCAGGACAAAATATTCAGGTCTGGATTTGTTCTGTCCAACTTCTGGCTGCTGAGAGCATAGTAGTCACTTGAGCCTAAATCTGTTGTCAAAGGAGGGAGATAAATGCCTCCAGATGATAATTCAGTCTTGAGTTATGATGAAAAGCCCATCTCAGGCCACTGGCCACTGAGAGAAACCTTAGACTTACTATACTTTCAACCTGACTTCCTCAAAAAGTCCCAAGAATTTGATGGAATTACATAGATTAAAGCCAACTGAAGTTTCACCTGGTGATAAGTATAAAACAATTTGTTTTCTATCTTGGTATGCAATTTCTTTGAGCAAATCAGCTGCGAAAAGATGAGAGAATATTTTAGTTCTGAACATGAATTCTAGTCTTCCGTATGCATTGGAGATGCTCCCTGTTATCTGCACTTGAAAAGTGGGATGAGTGGGAGAAAAAGAGAATGAGAAATCAAACATTTAAACAAAAACACACAGGAAGTTGGATTTGGAATAAAACACAATGGAAAACTGTGGTGAATTTTCACTGATCTACTGAAAACTGATAAACAAACCATTATTTTATGAAAAGTATCATGACTCTTCCCTACAGACAGCTACATTCTATTTAAAATTGCAGGAACAGAGCTGACCAATCTTAAAAAAAAAATAGTAGTGACAATTCATAAAGTAAAGATCTAATAATAATAAAGGCCTGGTGTTCAGTAATCTGAAACCATGTCAGTAATCTGAAAACATAACACAAATATTAATTTTTGAAAAGTTGCGATATATCAGTCAATTAAAATCAATATGGTGGCATATGAGGACAAAAGGAAATGTAGCTGCTGGTCCATCACATGCTGAATGAAGAGATGGTTTGCCAAAGTGGGAAATGGAGGAGGCAATGTGTTTTAGGTAGGTATCTGATGTGCCAGAGATTAGATCTATTGAGAGATGGCAGCTATTGTGAGACACTGCTGTGGGAGTACTGTCTGTCCCTTCTCTCAGGCCCAGAGATAACGTGGAGCAATGTTGTTCCTAGTGTACCAATACGTGGTGACAACATCCAGTCTGTCTGGAGAGAGGACAGGGTGCTTTCCAGTCTCTTTGCCCCCACTGACCACGAGAAACATGGCACCGTCCATTTCAGAGACTGTTGCCAGACTCTGAAATAAGCCAGCAAAGCTCTCACAGTGCTTTGACTGCAGGCTCAAGAGGATTGTTACAGTTTACACCTCTGTATTTACCATGTCCTCCTTTCTTTTAAAAGCTATAAAGTCACAGTCAAGATGATGTACTTTCATGTTAGGTGGCTTATGGACGTGAAAGCCCCTATCAAATAGAATTGATCAAAGTAACCAGAGAAAGCAAACCTGGCAGTGGCTTGTCTCTCGGGTGCTTGTCATCAAGTGCTCACAGAGAGTTACAGACTTAGCTGGCCCCACCTAAGAGAGAGGCTTTGTGAGGTATTCTGCTGTGCAGCGATACAGACGGTGGTAAATAGCATTAATGGTGAGTGACAGTCATGCCCTATTTTCTCCATGCCATCCAGCTGTGAGGTGGTTGCCTTCACTAGGTGAAAGTTTCCTTGGGTTTTGCATAAGGCTGAATTTTGAACTGAATTATGTGGTGCATAGTCAGGGGGCAGAGACATATACCTGTTGAGGTAAATGGACTAGAAATTTCAGGTTATGCACGGACACAGAAAAGAACAGAAAGAAAAGGAATGAGAATCTGTGAAATCTGGCACACATAGGATTTGTACAACTAGATATAATCCACAGAACAATTGTAATGGGAAGGGTATACTTTAGTAAATAAGTTACTTTATTAAAAATGTAAATGACACGAGCTATAGAATTAGTGCCAGTATTCAGGCTTACTCAGGAAGATGGCAGGAAAATATGAGTGACAGGGTTTTCTCTGCAGTTTAAATTCTTCTTTTGTCAATATCCAAAATATAAAGCTATGGGCTATAGAAAGTATTTATTAAACCTAAAAATGAGCAATTCAAACATTTCCATGAGCCATAGTACAGTGATAAATGAGGAAGAACTGAAATAAAAGCAGAATTAGTGTGGTAGTATTATTTTCAGAAAGGCTGAAAAAGGGCATTGCTTCTATGATCTTAAATATAGGGTTTGTTACATTAGATAAACACTTGAAAAGTCATGCTATGAGAGTGTAGGTGGTAGAGCTGACAGGATTAAGTCAGTATTTGATCCTGGACCTATGAGATATACAATAGAAAACCTAAATAACTGATGTGATTCTTCTATGTGTGTACATAACTATGAGTGCTATTCCCTGTGCAAATAGCTTACAAATGCTTTGAGATATTCCGTGATTACTGCCACTAAATAATGTGAGCTGTGATTGTTATTAATCATTATTTTATTACTGTTGTATTAAAGCTCTAGAAATAGACACATCAGATGCAAATCAGCACTGCTCTGCTGACTTTTAATTTGGTCATGCCAATGTGCATCACTGAGGAGTAGTTCAGTATTTGGATGTAGATATAAAGGCAGCTTCCCACACATAACGAAAATGTGTTTATCTTTTACCTGAGATATATTAGTATATCACCTTTTCCCTTACCATTTTTAACGTGTAAAATGAAACAGATATTTATTTGTAAAATGCCAAGCATTAAGTTAATATAAATTCAAAAATTATCAGGTGGTAAAAATGAGTTGAGACTGATCCTGGTGTTTTATTATTAGATTTCATTATATCATCTTTTCCTGCCTGATGAACTGATACTCTGTAAAGCTAAGAAAATGGAAACGTGAGATTTGTCTTTGTGACATGAAAAAGCATGTGTCAGACCTGGTCAGAGAGTTCCTCCCCCTCATCTGAGAAGCCTTGCAAGGTGAGGGATGCTATGCCAGGAGGGACCTGCCACGATGGCAGGTGGGAACCCCCATATGCAGCAAGGCTGAGCCAGAACCACCGAAAGGGCTCTAGGGCACCTCCTGCAGGAACATGTCTGTTTCTTTGCTGAGCCCAAGGCACCTTCTATGAGGGTAGGGCTCACAGTTTCCATTTTCTAGTGAAATCCAACTCATTTATTTGCTTTCTGCTCTACTGAATTTTTCCATGCAGTTTCCATGCAGAGTTCCCCTGGTTCAAAAGATATGGGGCATTTTGGGGGCTGGGTGTTGGCGACCCACAGGAACAGTCACATGTCAGTAAGGAGTCTCAAAGTTGTTATTCCTGCACGCACAGTATCTGCACTGCCTGGGGATCCAGTTCTTCTGGATTAAAAGAGCTATAAATGTAAGGTATTATTAGCACATGGCTTTGTAGTGAGCCGCCCTCAGGCCACATTAAGGTTTTTGATGTTTCTCAGTTGCAGACTCTAAAGGGATCTTAACATGGTTTCAGAAAACGAAAGAAGAAAAATAAAGAAACTTCAGTCTCTTTTTAAATTTTATATAAAAATGAAAACACTTGATTTTGATTTTGACTTCTGTTTGGAGCTGATGTTTTGTCAAGATGCAGGCTGAGCATCTTGATTATTCTCTTTTAAAAGTGGCCTTGATCTTTTAAAAATCTAAATTACAATAAAAGATCTGTTGACCTTTTTATTGAGGTCTCCAAAGAGCTGAGAGGAGCCATCCCTGACTCCTAGTGTTGTAGGAATACCTCCTGCTAGGGAACACAACATTAGACTGCATTAAAAATGCCCCGAGGGCCATATTGATGAGGGGAAACTCACTCTCCACGGCCTTTTTAACATTCAGCAACAGCCTAACTTGTTTGTTTCCTCTGTGTTGGAAATGTCAACAAATGTCACCCAAGTTCTTTGCTTTCCTTTCTTATCTTTTGACGTATTATTTGATATGTGTGAGAGTGTAGAGTGTACTAATAAAGGAGCTTTATTCTCCAGTGAATTAGTAGAGTGAGTGTAAGGCTGTACAGAAGAAAGGTTTCGTTTATTAGATTTGCTATTAGGAAAAAAATAACACTCTACAAAAGACTTACTGAAGAGAGAGATAAAAAGAAGATCTGTTAGCTCATAGTGATCTACCCTTCTTCTAGCATGTGGTCTTTGTTCATTACTCTAGGATTTTGCTTGTGACAAATTTTGGGTGCTTTGTTCAGACCATTTAAATATGCTTTTTAGCATATTTAAGTGGTGACTCACATTGCTTTCCTGGGGGACCATTTCACAGTCAAGACTTTTTGGATACAAATTTCAGAAGTCCTTAACTGTCTTTCATACCTAAATAGAAATTTCATGAATTACTTGGTCCCCCAAAAATGAGATTCCTAAAAGTTTTCAGTGATACTGAGAGTCTGTATGTGCCTTAATAATTTTTGGAAATATGTCTGCAGTTCCTAAACCACTAATATACTTTGAAATCACAGCTTTTGCCTTAAATGAGGTAGCTGATATTCAGATTAAATTATCCTTTGAAAATAGTAGTTTATTATACATTATAGCACTAGGTATATAACATAATTGGAATAACTAGAATATGACATTTAACATTTATAAGGCACTTTTTGTCCTAGTATATTATTTAATCAGGACAGTGATGAAAGGCCCCCAAAGCAACTGGGATTATAATTTGCACATACTATGTGAATGCATAGAAAGAAACAATTTCAGTCCAAACTGCTTTCAAATGTGTTGACAGGACAGAAAAGCAAAGCAAAGTAGAAGTCTTTGCTTTCATTGTAAGGACAGAGAAATAACATATAGGAATATTAAGAGACTTTCCAAAGGACAAATACCAGTTTTCTGTGACAAAGCAGTGAAATTAAGTCCCTGTGCATGACATGATCATCTTTCCTTTCTGTCTTCAGCTGTTTTATACACACTAAAATCTGATGATTTGTATACCTCTGCAATATGTTAAACAATTATTTTTCATCTTTAATAGGCAGATGTTTCAACTATTTGTAGACAGTTAGTCATTGCTATATATAATTTCTGGGTTTGTTTTTCTTCTTTTTGTTATTCCAATCTGTCCTCCTAAAAAAATTTAAATAGTTCTGTTAAAACATCCCTGGATCCATCTGTGAAATTATACCATGTAAAACATTTAAAGACTATGTACTGATGATATGCTGTTTCCTTAGTGAAAGTGCTCTGACTGCAGTTTTCAGCAGCCAGGGTAGGGTGTGATGACAAGGGGAGAAGCTCCAGGGACAGCATTCCCCAGTCTTCAACCTTTCTTCCAATTTCTAGCCAAGGAAATTTCCATGAAAAACCTCACAAAAGCAAGGCTATGAAAGGCCAAATACATACCTAATCATTCCAGGATTCCTAGTATCAGGAATCTCCTGAAGTAAATCAATTCTTGAAGTAGAATTTAAAAAAATTACTATTATGAGAGGGTGAAAAAAAATATCCCTCTTAAGTCCCCATAATTTCACCTTACTTTTTTCCTGCAGGAAGGAAAGACTGTTTAAAAATTTGTATATGATTGGGACTTACATGGAGAATCTCATTCGACCTTAATTCTGATGACCAAACTTTGCTGAACTGTTGGAACCAGCACAAATTATTTTTTATTGATTTTAAATGAAGAATGATAAACAAAGAGTTAAATGCTGAAGACTTTTAACTGATTCCAGTTACAACACACCTACAATTGAGGTATAATGAGTCAAGGAGTCCCCAGTTCTTTGCATTTGTTCTTCCATGTTTGCTCTGCCAAACCTCTCATTTAACTCATTTTTGTATGAGAGTTGAGGGCAGATTGGTAAAATCAATCTGTCATCAATCAGGTAAAATCAGCCCTGTCAATAAAGAATATTCTCCCCATGCCAGCAATCTCTTGCAGAAATAACAACTTCTTACAAGGAACCAATGCAAATGTAGTGGTTTGAAAATTATGGAAAACTGTGAATCAGGCACCTGAAATTAGATGGGACCTTTTGCATTTTCTCCCGTCTCTTTGTGCTTTGATTAATCATTTACTGGTATTTTGATAAGCAGCTCCACTGTGTGAATGTATCTGAATCTTGAGATGCTTGCATTATTTCAGTACATTGCATCATATGGGAAGTAGTTTCCAGATGTTTCCTGATTCATATTGATAAAGAAGTAACTCACACTTTAACTGGATTTTAAGGATAGTAAATTACTGAAAATCAAAGGCTTCTAAGCGATAGACACTTTAGTAAGAGAAGTTAGATTTCTTTCACATTTCAATAAAACAGCTGTGGCTGTCAGATTATGAACAGTTTGACAGAGAAATTATTTTGACTGTAAGATGGGTTTGGTGCAGAGATGTAAGCTTTCTGTATCACAGAATCACAGAATCGCCTAGATTGGAAGATTAAGATCATCTAGTCCAACCACTGAAAAAAACCCAAACAAAACCACAAAAAACCTACACACACCACAAAAAAAAACCCGAAAAAACAACTAAAACAAAAAACCCACAAACCCCACACCACACCCAAAACAACACCAACCTAACACTAATCCTTCTCTCCAAGCACCGTGTCAACTTGTCTCTTGAATACGTTCAGGGATGGTGCCTCAACCATCTCCCTGGGCAGCCCATTCCAATGCCTGATAACCCTTTCAGTAAAGAAGTATTTCCTAATATCTAACCGGAACCTCCCCTGGTGTAACTTGAAGCCAATATCCCTTGTCCTGTCATCTGTAACTTGGGAGAAGAGACCGACCCCCACCTCTCTACAGCCTCCTTTCAGGTAGTTGTAGAGAGCAATGAGGTCTCCCCTCAGTCTCCTTTTCCCCAGACTAAACAACCCCAGCTCCCTCAGCCTCTCCTCATAAGGCTTATGCTCCAGACCCCTCACCAGCTTTGTTTCTCTTCTCTGGACCCAATCCAGCACCTTAATGTCTTTTTTGTGGTAGGGGGCTCAAAACTGGACACAGTACTCAAGGTGGGGTCTCACCAGTGCCAAGTACAGGAGGACGATCACCTCTCCAGTCCTACTCACCACACTGTTCTTGATACAGGCCAGGA
>BJBW01009022.1:26237-49948 GCA_004320125.1 Scolopax mira
GCTCTGCCACCCTCAGAGTGAAGAAGTTCCTCCACATGTTGAGATGGAACCTCTTATGTTCCAGTTGGTGCCTGTTCCCTCTTGTCCTGTCACTGGGCAACTGGGCACCACTGGAAAAAGCCTGGGCCCATCCTCCTGACACCCACCCTTGAAGTATTTATAGGCGTTGATCAGATCCCCCCTCAGCCTTCTCCAGACTAAAAAGATCCAAGTCCCTCAGCCTTTCCTTGTAAGAGAGATGTTCTAGTCCCCTCATCATATTCATAGTCCTCTGTTGTACCCTCTCCGTCAGTTCCCTGTCCTTCTGGAACTGGGGAGCCCAGAACTGGACCCAGTGCTCCAGATGGGATCTCCCCAGGGCAGGGCAGAGCAGAGGGGCAGGATGACCTCCCTCCACCATTAAATATGGGTGGGAATTTAATTTATTGAATTCCATCATAAATGCAGGAAAAATTATGCCATCCCAAAGTCTTACTGGAAGATCTGGTTTTAAAAACCAAATTGAGAATTCTGATGGCAGAACGAGAATCATATTTCCCTGTGCTCAGGTTCCTTTGGGTATCCAAAATGAAATCTAAAATAAAACCTCAAAATACCTGCATTGGAAACAAGGGAAATTGAGGCCATTGCCAGTTCCCAACCTTAGCACGCTTTTTAAATGAGAAGTGGCTGTTGCAAAGAGCTTTTATCTGGTTGTAAGTTTCCTTGTGCCCATGTTCCACTGAAATGGGCTTGTTTTTTCAGCCAAAACCTGGGGTGTCTTTCTTACTGCCATCCTTGAGACCCACCCCCAGGGATCTAAGAGCCCACATGAGTTGTTTTACATCTCAGATAGAGCCGGGAGGACCAAAGGGTCTGCAAGGCAACCGCTTGCTCTGGTGACAGCTTTGATCCTTAGCGCTTTCCGAGGGGTGACAAGTGGCTGGAACAAAGGAATAATTTTTCTTGAAGATGGGGATAAAACAAAAGTCACTTCAGAGTTAGCCCAGGAGGTTCTTTGCGTGAGTAGCTGATCGTAAGGAAACGAGAAGTGACTCTGAACTGAGAGAAATAGACCTTCTAAAAAGAATAAACAGAAGATGTTCTGATGAGAATGAGCTGGTGTTAGTGGCCAGGACTCAACAAACTTCTGCACTTTATGCACTTTAATATTTTATTATTTTTTTTACATATTACATAATATATACAACATGTTATATTCTTTATATATATTTATATCATTTTTATTTATTTTTAATATGCACTTCTGCATTTTATGTACTTACTTCTAGGTCCTGTGCAGGATTGTGTTTGCAAAACACAGACAAAGTTCCATACCTGCTGGTTAACCAGTATTTTTGCACGTCAAATGTTATGTCCTTTTGTTGACAGCTTTTTTTTGCCATATTTGTGAATAAGAAAAAAATAATTTCTTTTTACAGCATTTGATGCATTATTGAAATTTAACCTACATTTATTTTTTTAAAAATGAAACCTGTTGAAGGGCAGGGGGGAACAAAGCAAAGTCAGTCCAGGGTGAGTGGAGTTACAGCTGTATCTCACCTGCATGGGGAGGAAGGTTGGAAGGAGATGAAAAAGAACCAAATGGAGCTTTAGATATGTGGATTGTCCTAGAAGATGAAGAGATGTGTTTTTAAATCCCATAAGTGCTTTAAAAATTTCTCCATCTATTTTCACACTCTCCCTGCACACCTCCAGTCCTGCCAGTTCAAACTATGTGGGAAGATCTACAGGGAATGCCTTTGCCACTCCAGTGCAATAGAAATTAAGTTAATTTCTAGTAGGCCTGGCTGGAAAGCAAGGATTCTTAATCACAAACAAGGCTGTTAGTTGGCAGGGAAGGATTTTGGGCAAGCCAGTGTCTGTATGTGCTACCTTCCCAAATACTGGGCCGGGAAGAGGAAGAGGCTAAGAACTAACTCTTTTTTTACAGTAAATTTTGGGGGGAAAAAAAGAAAGAAAAATAAGCTACTATTTTTAATTACTCTAATGCATCAGATAAATTAGGGATCCATTTGCTTTTTTCGAAGAAGCAGCAATCCTGGAGAGCCATGGAATAGATGTACAGAGTCCGGGAGGTCATTCCAACAGCGACGACGTTGATGGCAATGACTACTCGGAGCAGGTAAGTCGTGGGGGCTGAGCGGTGTGGGCCCCAATGGGAGAGCTCACGTGACACAGGGAGAGACCCTCTGCCTCTTGCAAGTCGGATCTCTCTTGGTTTTGTCTTGCTTTTGATGTAATTGTAATGGGGAAAGCAGAAGAGCACAGCTCCCCTGCTTGAATGTGTTCACCCACACGGATTTATTGTCGTACAACAGGACACTTGGCAAGTACGCAACGGGGAGGAGGAGGGAAGATGTTCAGAGGGAGGCAGAGAAGCAGAGAAGGTAGAAGAAGACAGGAGGATCTGCTCCAAACAAGCAAGTTACACCATTCACGCCACACGCAATGTATGAAAAATGTTAGGAGAGTGTTAACCCCCCCAGTGCACCACGCAGAACCTGTGCTCTCCTTACCCCCTTCTAGTTACCCACCCCCAGAAAGGAGGTGCAGGTCTTTAACAGTTGCTCCTCTTTATCAGGCACTGATATTTACCCTGCAAAACCAGGCACGTGTGTTCCTCTCACACCTATTCATTCTTTCTGTGAGAAATGTCTCATTTTAGCCCCAGCTGCGGGGGCTGCGAGGTGCTTCCCCTTCCCCAGCTGGGACCACGCTTCCGAATCCCTTCTGTCAGCCTTGCCCAGCCAGATGCTGAGCACCCTCCTGTAAGGTGCTGAGCACCCTGTGTCTGTGGGAACACCTTTCAGGAGCGTCTCGGGATCCCTCCCTACGACACTGACAGACAAAGGGTGAAGGGGGGGGGGGGAAGGATTTAATTAAATAAAAGTCTTGACATTTATTTGGCCCCGTACCCATTCCCATATTGTTCTGCAACGATGTGCCACTATTTGGATTGTTTACATATTATCTGTCTTTTTTTTTTTTTTTTTTCCTTTTTGCATTTTAACTCTTGCCTATTCTCTATTTTTCTTGGTTATTTTTAACCCTTGACAGCAACTTCTTTTTTAAATTCTCTAGCAAAAGAATACCCCTTCCCGCACTCTGAGCCCTCACCTACCCTAAAGTTGGTGACCCTTCCTTCACACACCTTCCTGACAGGTATTGCATCCCCTTCCCAATTTTCCTTCAGGTGTCAGTGTTGGCCAGACCCCCCCCCTTCCCACCCCCAGGGCTGTGTGTGCTTGGCACTGGTGGACTTGAACAGTTCACTGGTTTTGCTATGAGCCGTGTTCTCTGCTACGCCCAACAGCTGGGGTGGGCAGATCACTTTTAATTGACTCGTTTGGGAGAATTAGGTAGGTCTCCCTCTCCAAAAGCTGCTGCTGGAGTGTCCTGGAATGAGTCCCCAGTAGCCTTGGCCATGGCCCAACACGACAGATATCTGGCTGAGGCTCTCCCAGCCTCTCTGCTTCTGATGGGTATTAAGGGCTTTTTTATAGGTCACCGCCAGCAGATCTGGTGGAACCAACTTTGCTAGCCCTAGATGATGAGAGCCTGCTCTGTCACTGTTATAAAAATTTTGGAAGTGCTGCTAAGCACAGATAATTCCTCGTCAGGAAGATACAGGACCTAAATACTGAGCTGAAGTCTCATGTAGGCTCCCAAACTATGGTTTTCTTCTGTGTGTTATCCAGAGTTCTTCAAAAAGAGAAATGAATTGGTTATTAAAATTTAAAGATCTTTGTTTAGAGTCCTTAAAAATTCCATTTCTCAGTAATCTAGCCAGGTTCCTCCATGAAGTGTAATTAGGCATTCACTGTGAAGCGGCTTAAATGGCGAGCTCTCCTGATGACCATTTAACATCCCTTAGCTGTTTAGGTTTTAACCATAAATCCTGTTTTCCACAGCGACACCTAATCTCCAGTAAACTTTAAAACACAAAGTTCATCCAGATACTAATGAAGTGACTAAACCTCCAAAAGTCAGGACTTTGTAAATTTTACCTTGATAAAAAGTACTGAGAGAGCCTTAGAGCGTGCGCTCATCACAATATTTGCCCTGCATTTGTTGTAAATGAAGGGCTTCCTTTAAGTAACCTCAGAATTTTACCAAATCTTGGCTTTTCTGTTCCTTTAGCATTTGCCACCTGTCATTCTAATTTAAAAATGCGTAATACCCATTTTTAAATCTTAAATTCCACGAGTTCATCACTTAAAGGCTATTGGAAGACTGATAAATGTTTATCATTTCCTTGCCGTAAATTAAAATAATAAAAACTGGCAAGATCACAGTGTGGTAACTGTTAGTACCCCATTTTAAAGAAGGGAAAACAGTGTGATTTTGCCCAATGTCCCAGAAGAATTTATTTGGTGGATATGATTAGAGATGGAATATTGCTGGTTCTCCTTCCTGTGATTTAAAACCAGGCCCTATTTCGGATGCAGACTGGAAGGTCTCTCTTACAGCTGAGAGCCTTTAGGAAATAAACAGCAAGAAATAGACTGGCGTGTAGGTCAGTGGGCTGGAGAACCTGGCAATGTGGTGTTCACCTGGATATTTGAACGATGGTAATTTCAGTCCCCCCAAATCATTGTGTTGTTTTTCTTGACAGTTTAGGGGGTTGCCAGCATCTTTTTCCCTACACCTGGCTGAAGTCAGGGTCTTTGTAGGATAATGGCTCAGACCAAGGGTTAGTCTGGGTTTGTGTCCTGTTTCTGAGTGAGGTCAATGGTAATATATAAGGAAAAAGTGTTCTTAAAGATCAGGACAATTACAGAATGATTTTATTATAGTAGCTTCAAGCTTCTTGCAGTGAGTAGTTTTGAGGGGCTTCTTGAGGCAGGCAGTGTATCCGCTTTTGTTTGTGGTAGTTCCTGGAAGATAAATTTTCCCTCGGTTTGGCAAACCCCCCCACCCCTCCTCTAAAGCCAGTTCTACTTCTGTCTGTTTAAAAATCAGTGAACCCTACAACTGAATGGGATCAGTAAAGCAGTGCTTCCCCGTGCTGCTTTGGAGCACGGTACCATTCCAGTGAGTGCCCTTACTTATTAGATCATAAGAAGCCACCAACAGTTGTTCTCTATTTACTAATTATTTGTAATAGACATTTACCATATTGACCATCAGCCATTTCTTTTCCAAACTGCAGAACCTGACTGTATTTATCCTCTCCTCGTAAGGAATCCCCCCACCCTGTGCCTCCCTGCCCTGGGGTTGCTGTTCTCTCTCCTTTTCTAGTTCTTTAAAACGGGATGGTGAGAACTATAAATTCAAAATCTAAGCACGGGTTTGTGCCACAACAATTCCCATCTTAGTTTGGTTTTCCGCCACACCTCTGCGTATCACTTTTATCTTTATAATTTAATATTTTCCGCAAGAATTATAATTTTCCTCCAAATACCACCCCCTAACCCCCCCCCCCCACCCCCCAGCCCATCAAACTTCTCTCTGGAAAGCTGTGTGTGCCACTCCTTGGCCTGTTTGCCTTTGTCTGCACAGTGAGGGAAATGGGTCCTAAATCCAATTTGTAAATTCCTTTCACTTTCTGCCCCCGGAATGAACATAAAATCCGCTGCCCTTAGTCCGTGACTTGAACACACTGGCTTTGTCTGCTGGTTTTGTGCTCCTGGAGTAATGATGCTTCTCTCTTCTCCTTTCCTCGTGCCCAGGATGACAGCACTAGCCATAGTGACCACCAGGACCCCATTTCACTAGCCGTGGAGATGGCGGCGGTAAACCACACCATCTTGGCACTGGCCCGGCAAGGAGCCAACGAGATCAAGACAGAGGCTCTAGACGACGACTGATACAAAGAAAGGGGAGGGTCGGAGCAAGAAGTAACTTAGTTTTAGACGTAGCACCTTAGCAGACTTTCCTCAGTCCTTAATATGTGTTCTTACAGTATAACTTTGCAGTTTCTTGTACGTCAGTTAGCTGTTAGGGTCTTGTTCTGTGAAGATGGCATGGTGCCCTCAGCCTTTGCATATACTCTCTCAGTATTAATTCCCAATAAATAATCAATCAACCAACCAACCTCCCTCTCCCAGCCCCAGTGGCTAGAAAAAAAAAAAAAGAAAAAAAAAAAATAATCTTGCTGCTCTGTCTTAGCATTCAAAGTGCTTCCAGGTATTTTAGACAGCCCTCAATTACAAGTCTTAGGCTACACTTAAAAATCTTGGATACCCTTAGAGATTGTGTTTAAAAAAAACAAACCAAACCAACAAACTAGTCTGTACGCTGTTCCTTCTCTAAGACTGAAAGGATGCAAGCTGAGGTAGTGGCACAGGGTCGATGGACACCAGATCGGGAGTATCAACAGAGAGTAAAAAGAACACTAGAAACCCCACTTCAGCATGGGAATAAATGATTTCCAGCTGCAATAAGCCGTGCCTCACTGGTCATACAGTGACTTGATATACTTCTGGGTGCTGTGCTGAGAATGTCCATTGGAAACACATTCACATATTTGGGTTGATGTTCACATATTCAACACAGACATCCTCTGCTCTCACAAGCTGTGTGGCTTAGTGGATAAATACTGCCTTCTGCCTCTGGGACCATGAGTGAAGCCCAGCCTGGGATCGTATGAAAAATGAGCTGAATGTCTAATGGACAGCAGTCCACTTCTCAAAAACCACTAGTCATTACTTGGCATGGCTAGCAGTGCCTGCTCAGAAGAGGTCTAGACTCTTTTATCGGTCTGTCATTAACAATCTCACCTCTAATTCTTCCTCTCGCCTTCTCGGTCCCCTGCTCCCCTCCCCACTTTGCCACTTCCAAAAGCAATGTTTTCCAGGAAGGTTATTAAGGTCCTAAAATGGGTGAGTGGATTTTTACACGTCTGTGTAACTAATGCCTATGTCCTGACTAGCCTGAGAGGTTGTTGGAGAACTCTTGCAGCTGACCTTTGCTAGATAATCATCGTAGCATAAATATTCTCCTCAATACGAACTTTTTGGTTTGTTTAAAGGCAGGAGGATCTCTTACCTGAGAAATGGGGTGTGAATGTTTTGTGTTCTCTTTACTCTGTCCTTGTTAAGATGTGAGAAAGCTATACTGCTACGAGCAATTTAATTAATAATTGGAAGCCATACTGATAATGGATGTGGTAATATTTGTAAAGCAAACCTACTTTAAGTAGCAGAAACTAATGGAATTGTTTTCCTTGATCATATGTAGCACTTTTGTTACTTTTTTCTTAAAGATATTTATATTTGATAAGTCTTTTTTTTATCATTTGAGAATTCAAAATACCAAACGGCAAACTTGCATTGCAGAGTCACCCTGCGCTCACCTTGTCATCTAGTATCTCAGTGATGAACTGTGTGTGCATCTAAGAAAATTACATCTGCTGGCTTTGTGTGGAAATGATCTCCTGGCATCCTGATAAAATGATATGTTGCTGCCGGTAAGAGGAAACATTTCGATGGAAACAGCACGGGAAGTGCTAGAGACGGGCAGGACTGTGTTGCATTAAAAATAAAAATTAAAACCCTATGTAGATTTTTGTATAAGCCTATATAAAAATTTACATAGCGTTTTCCTCAACATTCCATTTTTTTATCTTCCCCGTTTACGTGGGAATAGCTTACAAAGGGGCAAAGCAGCTCAGTCTGAAGGATGTGTTTCCCTTTTCTCCCCTCCGCTTCTCAAGGTGGGGAAGGGAAGTTGCTGTTTCTTGGCTTCTTCTCATCCCTTCCTCACGCCTGACTATCAGATAGCCTCCTGGGCTCCGAAAATGTGGCTCCTCAGGAGGTTTCTAGCCAGCCTAAAACCCCTTCAGAGGTGTAGGCTAACTAGAACACCTTTACATCTGTTAATCTCGTGAAAATTGCTTAGGTAGGTGTGGAGGAGATTTTGTGCTTTCAGAGGGCATAGAGTTGGCACCTCTTTGTCGCTGTAACTTTGAAGATATATAGGTAGGGCTTGGCCTCGTCTTTCATTTATGGATTTCATTGGAAAATTTATGTGCTTTCCTTAGACATAGATCACTGAAGCAGAATGAAGCCGTCTTTTTTTTTTTTTTTTTCTTTTCTGTTTTACTGCATTTCTTGAGTAGGCAAATTCATAAGTAGCATCAGGGCAGACTCAGGAAAGAAAGGAATTGGATCAGTGACCGTTGCACCATTGCAGTTATTTTCCTTAACGTGTGTATGAATGTTTTGGTACTAAGGGGTGAAAGGACAGAGAGAGCTTTTATTTCTATTTTTGCACAGCAGAATGATCGAGCAAACTATAGCCTTAGTGGAATTTTACCTACTTATTCATACTACAGTCACACACCGAGCTGACAAGCAACATCCACGATTTATAGTAAGGAGATTTTAATAATCGATGGCCTCTTTACGTTGGGATTGCCACCGCCATTTGTTCTGGCTGTTTCATTTTTAAAAGAACAGACTCAAACTGTTGGACAGCTGCAATTTTAAAAGAAATATTGCTTACTCTGCCATCTTAAAAAAAAAAAAAAAAAAGTCATTGTTTTAAGCATCGCCTTTTTAAAGCAATAGGGAAGAATAAAAATAGTGCTAGAACTTCTGTATCCTGATTATAGGTTCGTGTGATGCAGGATCAAAGTAACACCACTAAAATTGTCTGTCCATCTGTCCATCTAACCATCTGTACCATCTCACGTGGAATAATCTGGTGTTAATTCCGTTTGTCACTGTCAGGCAGCTGCTGTTCTCATCACGCATCAGTATCCTCTCTGAAGGTTAAACCCCTCCTAACAACTGGAGATGGGCAAATCCTCCTTGTCTGTAGCTTCCTGGTAAATGCCAGTTTTCTGCTTTCCCCCCTCCATCTTCTCACCAGAGAAAATATGTAAGAAATGACTTAACTGGGCAATCAGACGCTTAGTGCCACGGTGTCAGGTTTTGGGTTGCCCGTGTCTATTTTGGCTTTTCTTTTACCATCGAGAGGTACAAGGAAAGAGTAGTATTTCAGTTGTTATAGGGGTGCTCTCGGCAGCCTATTTCCTTCATTCTAAAGTTCATCACGAGCAGTTTGCAGCTGGCCAATTATGCTTTGGTTTCAGATGAATTAGTGAAACTGGAACAGACGCTGGTGGGATGGTATCAGGAGAAGAGGATGTGATCTAGGAGTACGTGGAAGAATTAGTGGAGAGCGTGTCCTGGAATCTCGCCTTTGTTCCAGGAGTTTTCCACAATATGGGAGTCGTCTTTGTCTTTCTGTCTCTGGATTTTCTTGAAAATGAATTTTTGTAGCATTGTAATTCAGTTGTGATTTGTTCTAGCCAATCTGGAATTACTGCGGTTTGTTCTCGCGTGGGTTCCCTTGAAGTGGATCTAGTGGTACTAGATGTACCTTTTTGTTCTGTGAATAGAGAAGAAATTATTTAAGATGCTTCTCTGCTGTGATGGGCACAGATTGCTTTTAACTTTGTAGATTAAGTTCTGGTTGTTATTTTGTCACTCATAAAGTCCTTATACTTGAGTTTTGTCTCTTACCGTCTTCTTAAAACAACAATTTCTACCTCCACTTCTTTTTTGGGTAATATGGGGTTTTGTTGCTTTTTTTTTTTAATTTCCCCCACCTTTTTCCTGAAGTATGAGATCCAGATGTTTGCAGAAGCATTTTGAGATGATAAAAATGCCAACATAGCAACGAATAGCCGTGTTGTCCATTGATGCTCTAGCATTATAGAGACATCTTCTAACTACTCTATAAACACATTTACTGTTGTAGTGTAATCCCATTACTCCTGTGTTGGACGTGAACAAGTTGATCGCGAGTCAGGAGTGCACTCTCACAGCAATTAAGGAGTCTCATTAGGAAGAGCCTTCAGCAGGTCAAGGCAGAGGATTAGTGCCCTCTTGTTCATCACCTGAGGGACCACGTCTGGGGACCATGTGCGGTGTTGGGCCAGGGTGAGTCCATCCCAGGGTGCTGAGATGAAAGGGTTGGAGCACATGGCGTGTGGGGAAAATTTGTGAGAGCTGGGGGTTTTCACACTGGCTCTGGGGGCAGCTTCTATTTTGTTTTTCAGCTTTTTTAATGGGTGGGTTTAAAGAAGGTGGAGCCAGGCTCTTCTCGGAGTTGAGGGGCAGTAGCCTCAAATTGTGTTCAAGAAAATCCCAGATGAACATAAGGAGAAATATTTTCATACTTGGAGTGGTAGAACAGTGGCCCAGAAAAGCAGTGGAAACCCCATCCTTGGGGAATATTCAAAACTCAACTGGAACAAGATGTAGAGGGTGGATTCGAGACCTCCAGAGGTCTCTTCTGGCATAAATTATTCTATGATTCTGTACAAACCTGCTCAGGTTGAGGTATTTCCTAGTTCTGATCTATGTGTGTTGACTTGTTTAAAAAAATTATCTTAATTTGCTGGCCTTTTGTTTTCTCTTTTGCAATTCATAAAAAGTTATTTTTCCTATTCTCCTAACAGAGGGGAGCTTTATTTGCAGGGTCTGGCTCCAGGTTCCAATCAAGCCATAAGTAATAAATTTAATTAATTGTTTGCTCTGTTTACACAGTTCTTCAGGGATATTTGAATTATTCTCTTTGTTTCATTGCCTAACATCAAACTGGTAGGTTTTCCATGTTTTCATAACATTTGTGCTGTAGATCAGGTTTTGCCTTCGTTCGTGAGGGGTTTTCGTTGTCTTGCTGCTGTGAGTGCAGGAGAAAAATTTCCCCGTAGCTGAATGTATTAGAGGAGAAATTGTAGTTAACTTAAGCCCACTGGTGACTACTGTGAAAAGTGAGAAATTTTTGGTTCAGGAAATCATTAATTGGTGATTAGCAGAAGCTGAAAGGGTATGACTGGGAAAGAGTCCCATTATACTTGGGTGGATCTTCCTTTTCTTTCCTTAAGTGTTGGTTGTTGGCCACTGCTACGAAAAAAGTCCCCGTACTTCACGAGGGGGTGAAAAATCAGATTTTGGGTCTGATTTGGATGTTATTTTGAAGAGAAATTGCCGTGGTGTTTGCCAATATGGACTAGCATGGGGTCAGTTGGACTCCCAAGTGTTAATTTCTGCCTTCAAAGTGTGTAAGGACATGGAGATGAGGTCACCAAGATTGTGAGTTCCCCTACATGATGTAACATTTTTCCTTCACAATGAGATGCTGCTTGTAAAGAAGTGAAGTGAACACATCATTCTAGTTCCCTCCCCTCGAGGAGCTGAGTCACCGAGACCTGTGGTAGTTGTAACTGTGTTTTGTAAGGAAACAGTTCTAGAAAAAAACAGAAAAATGAGAATAAAGAGTTTTCAAAACTCCACATCACTGCCCCTAAAGCACTTAGTGCAGATGCTGTTTCCCGGTGTGTAATCCTAAATCAAACCCTAAGCTGGATTCACCCCTTTCTCTGCAAATTGCTCAGATTCAGCGTGAGATTTTGCCTGTAGTACCGAAAGCTCTGCACGTTTGTTAGGAGAAGATTTGTTTTCCCCCTTTATCCCTGGAATTCTGCTTAGTTTTGATAACAGTTTTCTTACCAGAAGGTTTTATGTTCCTCCTCCCGCCCCAGCTACGTCATCGTGCAGCCCTCGTTCCCCACCATTCATCAGCCTCTTTCAAGTCCATTGGATAATTACCAGCACATTCTAGAGGGTTTTTTGGTCAAAATAAGCTTTTATTTTAGACGAGGCTTCCCACCCAAGTAGCTCTTGCACTCTTTGAAGTTCTTTCACTCGATAATATTATTTTGATCAAAGTCTTAAGCTTGTAGGCAATAATCTGGGGTTTGGTGTAGCTTTTGTCGTTTGGCAGGAATCCTTGTTGTCAGGATTGGTCTTGCAAAGCGTGTTATCTCTCAGTGACCTAACGTGTTCATTCTTAGGAGGCAGCTGAAGATTTGTGTGTGTGTGTGTTAATAGCAGTAGTCAGGGTTGTATCGTCATCCCGGCGAATTGAACCGAGTGTTGTGGAGTCAGAGGCGTTTTCACTGTGATTTCTTGGAAGGGAAGGTCTTTGCTCTGACCAAAACAGACTTGATGGTTCCCAAGAAGACTTGCGGAGACATTTCAAAACAAAACATTCCTCCTCGGGCTTTTTTTTTTTTTTTTTTTTTTGGAGCTGGGATATTTACTCAGGATTTTGACTCAGTTGTTGGCCAACAGGCATTTGTCAAACTGAAAAACAGCCCTGAAATCGTCATTGTAGCCTCTGTTACTGTTATCTACTTTATGGGGTTTAAACTGTCCAACTAAAGATCTTGCACGTTAATGAGAAAAGAAAAACCAAACAGGTATTCTAAAGATGGCAGCTATGAATTAGAATTTAAAGTACACAAAAAATTATTTTCTGAGAAATGCGTTATAACTAGAGAAGTGGAGCTGGTGTTTTTGAGGACTGTCAATATGATGGCAGCATTTTGATGTTGGTTTTTGTCCAGCAAACATAAATAAAATCAAATAAATGAAAGTAACCTCAGCGGCACCAAGGAAAGGGAGATGTGGGGAGCAAAAATCCAAACATTTAAGAGTTGTTCATTGCTAACCTTGGCTTTAGGTTTTTTTGCCTAAAACCAGCCTGGAATTGTTTGCTTACGCCTGTTTTCACGGAGGCGTCGGTTGAACGTGGGTGATGCTGTAGCTGAGACACAATTACAACAATCAGTACAAAGTACTCTCTGTTTTTGTTGAGGTTCTTCTGTCACACTCTCTTTATGAAAATCCATATCATGCTTTAGCTTGAGCTTGCTGGAGGAAGTAAACAAATGGGGTTTGCTCTTTGGAGATGCCGAGATGCGTGACGCCTGCGACGGGCTTATCAGCACCGTGTCCAGGTGATAATATTGACGGATTTGCTGGTTTTTGGGGGGGGTGGGAAATTCACAAAACCTATTTTAAACGCCCTATTTTCATCAGGCTGATGGAGAAAACGGACTAATTGGTTTGATTGCTGCAGCAAGTCGTGCTCTTCCCCATTCTTTCCAATAAGCTGTGGAGCGCTCGGGCCAACAGCGAGCCGAAAGCATTGAACTGGAGCGAACCCCGTGATGGGCCTTTGATGTTTCTGTATGTACAGTGCATCTCTCTCTCAGATGGCTTGGCAGAAGCCTCCCTCGGCCATTTATTCCCTCTCTTCCCTCCCCTGTCAAATGGAAGTGGGTGTTTTCTGCTGATCAAAACACCCAGCGCGCTCCGGCTAAATCCTTTCAAACGGCAGCCGGGGTAATTGGGGGGGGAAGGATAAATGCAGAAGAGCAGGGCAGGAAAAGGGATGGCAGTTCTTTTGAATGACTGGGTGTCCTCCTGACATGTAATTAGCTGCTTTAGAAAGATGTGGATTGGCATGGTCATAATTAAAAGGATTTCTGTCTTTTCTGTGATTGAAAACAGAAGATCTTCCGCCCCCTAATTCTCTTTAATACCAGTGTTATTAGTGACACTTGGAACGCAGCTACTTCGTAAAGTTAAATAATGACCTCGTCCTAATGGTAACTCACAGCAGCAGGGACTGAACCCGGGGTTAGTTTTCTATGCAAAGCTGCTTCTATTCCTTTTATGCTTCCCCCCCCACCCCCAGCCCATGTACATATTGCTTCTCAATGAGTTTTAGAAACAAAAAGGACATTTAGTTGCGTGATGGCGTGTTTACAGATTACCCAGGGTTCTGCTGTAGCTCTTTTTGCTTTGTTTTTGAGTTGTGGCATGGTGGAAGATCAGCCGCATTCCAGGACTTCCAGGAGCAGGGAGTGGAGCTAACTCTTCCGAGCCACTCCATGTTCTCCTTTGCCATGGCTTGGGTTGGAAGCCTTATCACCAGTTGGTGCCAAGAATATAATGGTATTGTCCTGGAGCTGTCTGCTGTCTCCTGGGGCAGTGGTACGAGCTAACTCACCTTTTTCTCAAGAAATCTCAAAATAGCCTGTAGCTGGAGAGTGTGCTTGCCATTTGTGACAGGAGAGGATGTTTGGTGGTGACCTAAAAGAACATCCTAGTCTTTCTCTGCTATGTTGCTCGGTTCTGAAAAAGCATCTGTCACAGGGTGTTACGTGCCTTTTTATTCTGTGGTTTTGTGAGGGCCGTTACCTGTTACCTGGTCTCGAGGGCTGCAGAGCCTGTGCTCCCTTTCTGCCCTTAAGCTTCTTGACCACATTTTTCCATGGTGCTTTTCTCCTGCTGTAGTTCCTTATCAGACAGGTTTCTGGAATTTTTTTGGTATGCAAAGATGCCTATGGAGACTCCCTGTCAAGTTTAGGAAAGTTAGCAAGTTCCTAACTCTAGGAGATCTGTGAAAGAAGTTGGGAACTTCACTTCCTTAGGCTCCTATTTAAATCCTCCTTTATTTTCCAGCTTCTTTGTACAGAAATACTTGTGCAAATCTCACCCAGTGTCACTGTGGTTCAGAACAGACCTGTGGGTCTCAGGCACTTTGGTTCTTCCAGCATGGTTACCACGGGCAGCAACTTCTCTTGTAGGACATATATTTTTTAGACTTTTAACTTGCTGCTATCACTGCCCTCAATTCAGCTTCCTGTCCTCTCCACACCCCTTCTCCTTAACTAATTAAAGTCTTCCATGTTACTGCAAGCTGGCATATGTAGCTTAAATAACCCACCTCTATAATTAAGAGGTTGACTTTAGCCTTCTGAGATCTATTTTACATCATTTGAGATTTAAAAATACATTTTACTTAGAAAGTTTATCTGTCAAATCGCTCAAGGAGGGCAAAGAGATAATGAAAGCAAATGATTAATTAATATTTCTCACCCAGTTTATTCCATTAAGAATATTAAGCATATATTCCATTCCCCAAAGCATGTTTGACTTTGGTTATATATATATTATTTATATTTTTAAAGTCTGCCTGCTGGTAAAGTTGCTGCTATCTCTCTTTGACAGGACTGTAGTGGCAGGACTGGGAATACCCTTCAGGAGCTAACCAGAGCCAGGAACTCAGAATATCCACTCACTCACCACCAGTTTTTCCTCTCCCAGAGGGCAAACCGTTTCATTTTGTGCCCTGTGGCAAGTGAGCGCATCTCCTCAAGACCAAAATGACACAGGACTCTGCCTTGACACGTTCAAGCTGTTCTTCTGTTTGAAAGGTTTGGCAGAATTTTGGAGAGGGAAAGGAGCAGCAGGAGCTTCTCACCTTTCTGTGCCCGGGATGGAGTGGTCGGAGCTGAGGTGGGGCTGTGCTGGGTGCAGGACAGCAAAGAGGAAATTCGAGGTGTCACTGGGAAAGACTTGAGCGTATTGCAGGGTAAAGCATCTCGGCTGCTTTGGGGATGAGATAGTTGAAGCAGTTTATTAAATGCTCTGAAATCTCCAACATGGGTTTCATCGTGCCAGCCTGCCTTCATGGCACAACACACAGCCTTATAAAGTTTGTTTAGGAGTTGTTACTGGAATTTGAGACGTGCTTTTTTAGGGGATTGTTACAGAGGTAGCTACCTGTTGGTTTAAACATTTACATCTTGGCACACGACTGCTCTTGGGGCAGTAACAGTTGAATTCTGCATCTCTTCCTTCCTTTTTGGCTCTTATTTTAAGTCACAGTCTTCTTTCTCCAGGCGCTTGGAGAAAATAAATGGTATTGAGATGAGGGAATAGATCTGCTCATTTGAGGAGCTTGGCAAGAGTTAACATCAGTAGAGAATGTGTCCCTGGATTTCAGCAATACTCAATACAATACTTGCTGATGCTGGGATTTGTAGCAGAGCAAGAATGAACCAGTCCTGGAGTGGCATTGCCAGTAGTGCTGTTCAGTGAGGTAGGCATGAAAACTAGGCGTCTGGTTAGGAGTAAGGAGTCAGTGAAATACCCGTGGCTGCTAAGAAGATACTTGTAAATGTGTTGAGAAAAAAAAAATAAATTACTCCATTTATATTTATAAATCCATTGGATACAAATGGTGAAATTTGTAAAGAGTTATGTGGAAAAGGCAGACGCTTTCGATTAGGGGATTTATTCTTTTTTTTGCATTTGGAAGGGCAGGACGGTTCGTTCATCCCGTTGGACAAGGTAGAGAGCACAGGGAGTTTGCATCGGGATTGTGGGAGGCCATCTAATACTCAGGGTCTCCTTGTAGGTGACAGACTGGTCCCTTCTGGCCTTAATTGTAAAACTATGATTCCAAAGAGGTAGACTTGTCTTTTACCGTTATAACCTGTTCATAGTATTTAATATAATTTATAGAGGTTTGAGTACTAGAGGGGTTCTCTGCAGTAAGGACTTCTTGAAAAAATATGACTTTCCATCAGAGAACATATTGTGCCTTATGTCTCTAAACCACCTGAAGTTCCCGTTACGTGTGATAAATAACTTTTTACACTTTGTATTTCTGCCATAATGGGAATCAAACAAATGCAGTTTTGAGACCCAGGTGGCTTCTCTGTGCTGCTGCATCACTTAGCTTTCCTCCAGGACCTTACAGATCCAGTCTCTCCATTCCCACTGCTGCAGCTACGCGTACTTTGTCGGTGTTGAGCAGCTACAGTAGCTCGGGAACAGCATTATTCTGTACAATTTTGGGTATTTTTCCTTCGTATTTGAAGATAAGCAAGAAAACCCCTAACCAAAAGCCCAGGTCGGTCTGAATTTCTTATCTTAAATTCTTTGTTGCTTCTCATTACGCTAGACATTCAGATACCTGAATTCCAGTTGTTCAGGGTTGCCTGGCAATGATTTTTGCTGTTACCCAGGAAGATTCAACATGCAAATCGTTTGACGCGAATACAATTGGATCGGTCGTGGCCGTTTCCTCGAGCTGCAGCGCCTCAGGCAACTGGTTTCTTGACAAATACTTTCATCCATTGCCAGAGCGCTTCAAAAAAATATCACAGCCAGCAGAAGTCCTCTTGTTAACCTCATGTCTCCTCTTCTGTCCTGCACTGAGCCTGTATTTCCTTGAAGGAATTCCAGACGCCCGTTTTGAGCTGAACCTCCTCCGACCGCTCTGAGCCCTTCCCTTTCCCTCTGAAGCTGCTTCTCGTTGGCACCAAATTTGCCACACGTTATTTTCCCACACTTTGGTTCTTCCTGTAGAGGTAATTTCTTTTATCTTTCATCCCAGCTCCTTCACACCCTGGTAATCCTATTTTACCTGGGTTACCGGTGGTTTTCTCGTACTGAAGTGCTCTGACCTGAACTTGTTCTTCTGATGGTCCCTAAATATGGAATATAGAATCATAGAATGGTTAGAGTTGGAAGGGACCTTAAAGATCATCAAGTTCCAAGCCCCTGCCCTGGGCAGGGACACCTCCCACTAGAGCAGGTTTCTCCAAGCCCCATCCAGCCTGGCCTTGAACACTATTAGATTATTTCCATCCCAATATCTATTATTTCCATCCCAATAAAACACGATCCGGTGTAATGCTGAAGATTTGGTTCAGTCATAGGAGCTCTTCTGAGCTTTCTGCTCACCAGAAGACCTCGGGTTCTTCCAGCGTGGGTGGTTAGCAGCCCTTCTCCCTTCCCTCCTTTCACTTTTGACACTTAGATTAGCAAATCAGGGAAATCATAACTTTTAAGTATAATGTGGTTTTTTTATTAAGACTCGGACTGGTTTTTCTTTACTGGGAAGACTGGGCTTTGCACTTCAGCAGATACCCAGCAGCATTCTTGCAGAAGTAAAGTGGATCTCAGAGAGGGCAGTGCTTCTGAAGGGGCTGGTTGGACGTTTCTTGCACACGATGATAGTGCTCAGGTTTATCTGTTCTTCTCTTCAGTTCTTCGCTGTTTGCTGCCTCTCCCACCCCGGGGAGGACTCACTTGCTGCTCTCCCTGCCCTTTCCCTCCCCTTTCCCACTCTTTGGTGACTTGTGCCATTTTAATTTTGTCCCTCCCCATTTCCTCTCGTTTCTCCTTCTTCTCCTTTTCCTGTACAGGCACTTTATTACCTTCACACCTTCAAGCCGTGTATTTATCCTTAGATGTTTTTTAATTCCTTTAATACTACTTTAGTCCAAGTCAAGAGGCATTCACCCTTCCTTTTACCTATTAGACGGTGCTTTATCAATTGCTTACTTGAAGTCCAAATATATATTGCCACAATCTGGTATAAATAAGAAAAATTTTGTCTACTGTGACCATTTAAAAGAAAAAATAGCTCATGAATTCAGTCAATTTACAGCAGGTTCTTTACTCGCAGCCTCCTGTGTGAAACGAGGGAGTTCCAAGGTGTTGGGCCATGGTTACTAGAGAGGGACAAGGGACAAAAGTAGCTTTTCTTTCCTTCATTTTCTTTTGTCTTGCCTGGACTTGGTGCTAGAATCTGTCTTCATTGGTGCGGTTCTTCTTGCTTAGCGAGCCTCTCCTGCCGTTTTCATGTGAGGGTTTGGGATAGATTTGCAGAGCTTGGCCCAAGGAGGCTGTGCTGGTTCCCCCTTGTCACTCCATTCACCCGGGGTTTGGGGTCACTTTTTGCAGCCAGAGTAGCTTTTTTATTACGATTTTTAAAGTTATTTTAGATTTGAAGAGGATTGGAAAAACTTGCAATTACTTTTCCAACTGAAAAATGGTGACGACAACGGAGTTTGGATTTTGAGCTTCCCATCTTTCAGTATTATCCACTGGATTTTCTCTTTCAACTTCTGCCTAAATTCCAGTCTCATCTTGAGGCTTGTGCCGACCTGAAGCTTGGGACTTGTTTCCAGTTGCTGTGGGGTCAGAGCCCAGTTTATTCTTTTGAGAGGGACAGATTTTTCCATTTCATCCCCTGTTGCGACAGAGACTGGAAAGCAAAAAAACCAACCAAACCCACCTTTTTCCTTTTTGCCTTGCTTTCGGCGTGGCCATACTGGGAGTCATGTCTTTCTGAATCTCATCAAGAGCTGACCCTCCTTAATTTGCTGCCGGGGTTGTTCTTGGGGGTGAGGGGCAGCGCTTCTCACACCAGTGCGGACACTGGGCACGCTGCTGGTGGAAACTGGGAGAGCCCCATGTCTCTCTGGCCCTCAAATGTGAGATCCACAGGATGAAGCGATATCATTACGTGCCGCAGAAGCACCCTGAGACAGGCTTGTGTCTTAAAGATAATACAGGAATAACAAATTTAAACTAGATTTAGTTCAATAGCGGTTCTATCAAAGGGTGACAAATAAAAGTCAGTTGTGTCCATGGGGAGCACTATTTTCTTGACAAATCGCCTTGGCTGCCTCCCTCTTGGTCTTTATGATCTTCCCAAGGCTGATGAGAGCCCCGGGAAGTGTGAAATATGTGCAGTACTTTTTTAGGTTTTGCTTTTTGATATTTTTTTTTTAATTTTTTTTTAATTTTTTTCTTAGTGTCAATTTAAAAAGTGCCTAAGTGAGTAACGGGACTCCAGAGCGAGCTGGAGGAACAGGATTAGACCTCATTTCCCTCTTAAGAAAAGAGCCTTCCCTGTAGCCCCCCAGCACGTACGGCTCCACACGAGCTGGGGGAGTCTCCAGAGCCCTGCAGAATCTGGAAAAAAAAAGATCAATATCTCTCTTTCTTCCTCATTCCACCCCCTGGGCTTTCAGCCCCTTGGTGGGGATCTCATTTCTCAGCCAAACCCTGGGGATCTCCGACTTGGGGTGGGTGGTAAAGAGGGGGGAAGCTTGGATAGAATTCAGTAGGAATTGGGTTGCAGGGACAAGTAGCTCCGTGCGTTAAAGCTGCACCTCTGGGTAGCAAAAGCTAATATGCATATTTAATCGCCCCTTTTTGGAATCTCAAAGGCAGTTTCTTCCTATATTCTTAATTATTTCTAGGCTTATAGTAGTGGCACCTGCTAAACACTTTTTCCAAGGGATTGTGACCGTTGGCAGGTGACTATAATTTTGTAAACATACAGGAGAATTTTACGTGGGTTAAAAAGAAAAAGGATAAATATGATGCTGGTTTAAAAAATTGTGTTCAAGGAGAATTTCTTCTGACCATAGTAAAAGGAAATAACGGAAGACTATTGAGGTGTATTAGTACCACTTAAGGGTTCAGAAAATGAAAGCAATCCATATGTAGAAGTTTTATTTTTCATTATTAGCAAAACGTTGTTTTCACTCTGACAACTTAATGCCGTGTGAGTTGGGAAAGCCTCGGAAGTGACTGTGGGCAAGACAAGCTGTGAGGACATCTCTTTTGCAGAGAAGAGAAAATGAGCTTGTAGGATGTTGATGGGTGTTGATCCGAGCAATGATCACATGGGAATCTATTGCTGGGGTACTAATGAAAACCAAGTGTTCCTGGAGCCTGGAATACACACGGGCTGCGCCGTCGCCCTGCTCTAGGGATGCCTTTTTTTAACAGTGATTTATTTTTCCTCTAAACCAAGTGATTGTCAATAACAGGAGTTGTAATTGGAACAGGATTCATGTAGTAGTGAGTGTTGCAAACCTAGACCTGAAACGCCGTATGGGAGGCACAAAAACCACCCCAAACCCCACTGGGGAGTGATGGGGTTTTTCATTGCGGGATTTTGTGCGTCTTAATTTTGTTCCACTGTGGAGTTGCCTGGGGGGAGGGGGTGCTGTAGGGACCCCCGGGCAGGGCTGGAGGGGGTGATGGTGTGTGCAGGAGGGCTGGCTGTTGTTCCCTCACGTGTCACCAGACCCATAATTGATGTGAGACGAGCTGTGTCCCCTCTCACCCGCGGGTTCTTGTGCGTCCGTTCCCTCCCCCGTTGGCATCTCCCACCCACCCCCAACCCAAACGGCCCCCGTGTCTCATCTGCTGTAGGTGTCTCTGCCTACCTCAAGAGGTAAACGTGGTCTCCTGGCGTCGTACGTCCACCCTCTGCTCCTCTTTTTTACATGAGCACTAGTGCGCACACACACACACACACACACACACACACTGGAATGTATATTCTCCTCCCCTCCCCTCGCCCCCAAATAACCTCTTGACCTGATCCTTGCTGTAGCCACCACCGACTCCTCTTGCAAATTGGATGCTGCTTTAAATGTGAAAACAAATGTTCAAGAAGCTATAAAAAAAAAAAAACCTGAATGAAAGCTAAAGCTGAATTTATAAAGCCTTGTTGCATATGAGCCAAAAGTGCAAAAAGCTCTATATAATGAACTAACCTGCCACTCATATAAATATAAATATATATAAATATATTAAAATCAGACTGTTCTACAAAATTGTGTATTTGTATTTTTGTGTACGTACAATTTTCTGCTAAGCAGAAGGAGGATGTAGTATAGGATGATGTGAGAAGAGATTTTGTTTAATCATATTTCTTTGTTACTTATTTTTGTTAACATCCAGATGCCTGTCTTTGTCTTCTGTGTATGACACTGTTGGGAAGGTGCAGTATCTCTCTCCCGCCCGCGCCTCCAACCTCTGCCGCCCTGAAAGAGCCGGGGGATGATGCCACACATTGTCCTCAAACCCTGCAGATACAGGTCTTGATCCTAACGAGGGCTGCTCCTTCAGCTTCAAGACTGTATCTACATATTTCACCCTGGCATTTCACGGGCACGTGGTGTCGTTGCTCCTCACAGTACTGTCAGGTAGTCACGTGCTGGTTGATTGCTTTCCACGTAGGTGTTCTCCAAGCGCCGTGTCTACACCATCCACCATCTCTAGTATCTTTGTTGGGGTCCTCAGCCTGAATTTTATTTTTTTTTGGGGGGGGAAATAATGAAGTAGTGTAGATCGGGAGAGAGGATGAACAGATCCTTGTGTTGCAGTTGCTTGAGGGAAGAGAAGCAGCCAGGGAAGCGTTTCTGTGTATCACAGGGGAGGGAATCTCAGGTAACACCACCACGGAGGAAGATGAAGGTGCTGCAGGAAGCTGGTGTTGCCCACATCTGCCTGCACCTTGCCAAAGTCTGTTTTGGCTTTCAGGAAGGCGAGTTGGCAAGATAATGGGTTGTAGCTTTCCCTGCCATCCCAGGAGCAGCACACAAGCCATGCCCATCTCTGGTGGCTTTGTGACAGTTTGGCCATTGCTGTAAGAACACTTGTTTGAGAAGGTCCATCTTCTCATGGCTTGATGCCCTTGCAGTAAAGATACTGATTTTTAAGAAGAATATTCTAAAATCTTCTCCAAATCACTGGATTTATCTGCAAGGTGCCGAGCAGGTCTGCTCTCCATCCTTTGCCACCAGGAGAAGAGTCAGGGTGTTCCTCCCTTGGTGCAGCTGGGAATCGTTAGTTACACCTCGTTGGGGCGGGGAATTATCCAGGGAGAGAGGGGACAAAGGAGAAGTAGAAAAAAACCAGGATGTAGTGGAAAAACTAAGGCAAAGCTTCGGGCAGGGGGTGATGGATGTTCATCTCCTGGTTCCACCACAGACCCTTGAGGTGAACTGGTCCTTTCTGTGCCCTTCAGCTGCCCAGCTCCGACCTGCAGGTGAGTGTTGATGCCCATCACACCTTCCTCAGGCAGCAGGTGCTGCCACAGAGTCAGGTCTCAGCTTCTTCCCCTCTGTCCTTTGTGCTCTTTTTTTTTTTCTTTTTGTTTGGTTTGGGGCTTTTTTTGTTTTCCTTCTTCTTTTAAATTTAATTTCTAACATTGTTTGAACTGAATTCTGGCCCAGGGAGAGCGATACTGCATCTTTACATGTAGGGCTCATATTTATAACAATGTGTAATGACTGTAGCAAAAGTCCTTGTTTCTATACGTGAATGGACAGAGAAACAAGTGCTCTATTGTATTGATTAAAATAGTTAAAATGAGTCCTGTATCATTGTATCTCCTATTCTGGATTAGTGCCTTTTGGACAGTAGACTGTTCTGTAATTAAAATGTAGTATAACTGCTTTTTTGTACAGTTTTGTTTTAATAAAACTTTTTTTTAATTTGTGTTTATTTTAGTATTGTACCTATTAGAAAATAAAAATGTATAACTCAACGCCGATGTGGTTCTTCTCTAGTCCTTTCTGTGCAAAGCCCGAGGGAGGCCTCGGACGCGTGTTGAGACCTAAAATGTGTCTTCAGAACTTGGTGAGCTCAGAAGAATGAAGGTGATGTGAGGAAGAGGTGGGTCTGTTCCTGCCTGGTTGTGTCAGGCCGGGCTCCAGAAGGTGGTGGATGCGATGGTGGTACGTTGGGTTGGAGGTGGTGGCATCACCTCCTTGGAGTTTGAGCCACGGGCTGATACTGGATTTTTTGGGTGTTCTTTCATAGAATCATAGAATGTTTTGGGGTGGAGGGGACCTTAAAGATCATTCAGTTCCACCCCCCTGCACATCTAACCCCCCCCCGCCTCCCATCATCACTTGATGGAACTGCTGTGTGAGCTGAGGGGGGGGGTTTCTTCTGGGAGGAGCAGGTTGGGCACAGGGGGCTGCCATTATGGAGGAGTTAATAACACAGATGGTTTTTTGGAGAGTAGAGGCAGGAGTGGTGGGGACAAGGTCTTTCCCAGCCTCACTGGGGCCACTGGGAGCCCCTGCCCCAGGAGAGCAGCCCCCGCTGCTGCCCTGGGCTGAGGCTGAAGGACAAAGTTCTCTCCTTCTGTCACAGATGAAAACCAGGAATGCAGAAAAGTGCAATTAGGAGATTTTTTTTTTTAAAGACACACCCACCAGAGGCCTTTGCTTTGCAAATAAACTCTGCTTCCAGCCCATTTTCTGCTTTTGTAAATTATTTTTTTTTTTTCCCTAGGGAACCAGAAGATCAGGTTTGCATCCTTTAAAAAAGAACCACAGAAAAACCTGCACGAGGTGAGTAACGATTCCCCTTATTCATCTGCACAGCTCGGGGCACAGCATCTCCTCATTCGGCCCCCCCAATGCTGGGATGGGGGATAAGAGAGTTGGGAGGTACAGCCTGGAGAAGAGAAGGCTCCTTGGAGGAGACCTTGGAGCC
>BJBW01009022.1:52276-79854 GCA_004320125.1 Scolopax mira
GTCCCTTCCAACCCCATGTGAGTCTGTGATTCTCACCATCTTTCCAACAAACCTGGAGGCCGGGTGAGATCCAGCCCCGGTTCCACCCGTCGCTGACCCAGGGATAAGGCACTGAGGACACGGAACTGGTTGTGCAAAGAGCTGGCAGGACCAGCGTAAGGACAACACGAGCACCAGCACAGAAAACACTCCTCAACAGCTCCAGGACAGTACAACCAGGTCTCTACAACACCCAAGCTCGGTTCACACAGGTTTTCACGACTGATAGGCAGGAATGAGGGGGGTTTCTTGGTTGGTTGGAGGGCAAAGAGGTGTTGAACACCCAGCAATGGGGAGACTCCATCTCAACCACCGACAAAAGACAGCGTTGGATGGGACTTTGAGCAACCTGGTCTGGTGGGAGGTGTCCTTCCCCATGGCAGAGGGTTGGAACTGGATGATCTTTAAGGTCCTTTCCAAACCAAACCGTTCTGTGATTCTATGAAAACTCTCTTCTGAAGGACTCGGGCAGTATTGCCACACACAAGGAGTTTCTATCAATTTTCCTCAACTAAATGACATCATTAAACAGGAAAGAGTCAAGGCCCTTGGACTGACAAGGTCTTATTTTGGACACAGAGACCAAAACACCTTGGGAACGGAACAGAACACACGAAAAAATATCTTGGCTTAGTCTGAGAAACCCCCTAAAAGTCCCTCCAAAGAGTATCACCAGTTTGGCTGGATGGGAGCAAAGGACACCACATCCCGGTGGAGCTGGGGACACGGGCTGGGACAATTCCACCAAACAACACAACTGTCTACACCCAAAACCCCACACCCAGCCGTGGGTCGGGGGTAGGGAAAGCAAACTTGCACCACCAGCAGACACAGGAGATGAGACACTCGCTACAAATGACAGTTCCTGCAGTAAATATTCTCCTTTTTTTGTATAAAGTGCATGAAAAAAATCTTGGAAAATATGCATAGCTATGAACGTGCCAGCCTCGGCTGCTGGGCAGTTCCAGTTAAGAGCATCTCCTCCTCTATGGCAAGAGTAGAGTTTTTCTGAAGTTATCGATAAAAAAACCAAGATATGGATACGTATATAACCTTTGTTATGATTTTAAACTGGTTAGTTGGCTTAACTGGTGCAGAGTGACAGGGGGCTCTGAGCAGAAGGATGCACACTCATGGTGCCAAAACATTGGAAAATATCTTCAGAAGAAAGCCCAGGAAAGCTGGGGTGAGCAGGAGGGAGTCAGGGAAATCCTCCAGGAACATCCTTGGGGACAACTTGGGTGAGTTTGTCCTTCCAGGACAACTGATCCCAGAGGAGGCAGCGAGTAGGGTCTGTTCAGGTGTTTGCCACCCCCAGCTCAGGTTTCTAACACAACTGGGGGGAGGCAGGTGAGGGAACTCACCCCGAATCCTCGTGCTCCAGACGTGCAAACACTCAAATACCTCCTTAGGTATTTCAGAGCCATAGGATAACTCCGGCCAGAGGAATTTACAGTGGGCCAGATAAAGAATGAATGATTAACCCAACGGCTCTGCTCCACCCTCTCACTCCCTGTACCTTGGTCCTGCAGAATTCCAGCCTTCAGAGACAGTGACGTGGGACACGAGGCTTCGAAAAGGACTCGGGCAGGTTCTTCCCTTCGTATCTCCCCCCGAAGGGGCCACCAAGCAAAGAGCAAGAAGTTCTAAAGATCTCCCTAAATCCAGTAAATGAAATGCTGAGACTGAAAAACCAGGATGACGGGTCCGGGGGCTGTTTCACGTCAGCAAACTCTCTGCAGCACATCAGAACAAAGTGCAATTAGGAAAAAAACAAAACAAAACAAAACCAAACCAGTAAAGATGGATTTTAGAGAACTTACAAGGCAGTCTCAGAGGCATCGTATTAATTAGTGGATGGACTTTCATCAGTGAGACTCGTCATACTCCAAAATGAAACCTCATTTTGTTGCATGAGTCGAGTCTATAAAAAGAGTTACAATTTTTAAAACTGAGGGTTTTCACCTCTGAATTCTTTTATTACTAAATTTCTCCCATTGTCTCGGCTTGAATGGGCGGGAGCTTCGTGCAAAGGAAAAGGAGGAAAAACTGTACACTAAAAATATCTTTAAAAGCTGGTCTGTACATTTTATATTAAGATTTGTTTAAGAAAATTTAGGAACCAGTGAAAGTAGCTACAGAGAGTGAAAGGACAGACGAGTCCCTGGCAGCACTAAACGCGCTGCCTCGTAACCCTCATAACCACTTACTGCTGCTACAGATTAGTTTCTATTTTAATTTTATTCCTTCTGCATAAATGATATTAATTACAGTAAATCAGCATAATCATCTCCTTGCTAAGCATCCCTCTCTCCTTTGATGACAATGTGTCTTTCCCTTGGACCTCTGAAGCAGAGGGCTAAGGCACTTAGATACCCACCTGCAGCGGCGACTAGATACGTATTCAAAGTTCAATCATTAATTAGCATCCCAAATATTCCCCGGGTAGATAAAAACGCCTCTGGCTCAAGCTGTCCAGTCCTCCCCCCACCCCGTGATGACTACACAAGATATAAAGAGCTCAGAATACAAAATTCTGTGGCCTTTCTTGATTTGTGCACAGGTGTGGGTACACACAACCTACCGTCAGGTACAACTGGTGCCACCGGCAGTTTTGAACTGGGCACAGGTTACCAAAACTAAAATCCAGTTTTCTAAAAGCCAGCCCAAACCTCCCACTCTGAAAGGAGAGAGGAGTTTTTGGGGAGGAACTCAGCTGTTTTGCTTTGGTGACGGGGGCACCTCCTCTTTGGACGGAGGCTCGGAAGGGCGGGAGGGGAGCTCCTCTGTGCCACCTCAGGCAGATGATTGTAAAGCGCAAACATTTCACCTTTTAAAATAATAAATAAAAAATAAATAGACCGGATTCATCCCGTTACAAGGACAGCCACCCTCGGCTTTGCATAGCTGGTAAAAATCCAAGTGTCTCCCAAGGCTGGGTGGGAACAGCACGGTCTCTCTGCAAACCCCACCTTGGCTCAAAGGACAGAAAGAAGGTCCTGCCACTTTGGGGCAAGCCAGAGAGGGGATCCTGCCATGGTGAGAGGGCACATTAAACATATTACAGACAGCAAATTCACTCAATTCCCCTCTTTCCTGAAAAAAAAAAAAAAAAGTCAAAATTATTACAGAGCAGATCAAGGACCTTCTTCTGTTCCCAACAAATCAGCTGGAAAGATTGTGCCGATTTCCATAGGAGAGAGGGACAACAGGACAGTAATCGAAACAGGCACTGGTCCCAATTATTTTTAAATAAAGGGGTTTTGGTGTTCTTTATTTCAAAATGAAGTTTTACGTTTGCCTCTCTACCTGTCTGGAATTGTTATAACCTTGCCCTTTCACCATGTACCATGCGATACAGACACAGCTCTTATGAAATTAGAAAAGAACCGTTATTTTGGGGAGGAATTTTTTTAAGAATTGCCAGTGAGCAGGTAGTATTTTGTAGCTATTGGGAAGCCACGCCATGATTTGAACCATTTCCACGTCTCTCCCTTCTCTGGAAGGTGAAGAGAGCAGAGCTCACACCCTCTGGTTGCCACCAGTCATACCCTGGCGCGTCACAACTTGTAACAGGAAATGAAGGACGTAGATCCAGCACCGTGACAAGGCAAGGAATTAACATGTCAATCACCCAAAGCAGAGAAGAAACCCCCTTCATTAGTGTTTGCCACAAACGAGACGTTCCCCTGGTTGCTTTAGCCTCCCGAAGGCAGAAGACCCGCTCTCCCCTGGCGTTTGCTGGGGAAAGGGCCGTCTCAGTTTGCCCAGGATTTCCTGTTCTCCGCGTTTTTCTGGCTCTTCTCCGGCCGCAGCGTGGACCCTCCTTCTGATTTCACCAGGGCCGTGAGGGATGCCAGGTTGGAGGCCGAGCCGGAGAAGTGGCCGCTCCTCCTGTTCTCAGCGGCGGCTCCTCCTTGTAACCTCAGGCCGGTGCTTCGCCGTCTCGCCGGCCCCGGGGCCTTCTTGACCCTGCCCGGTTTCACCAGCAAACCGTAGCCCGGGTTGCACCTGAAATAGTGCTTCCCTCCAATAGACCCGTCGTTCTTACCTTGGAGGAGAAGAGAAAGACAAGTTGATGGGCAAAACTGGCTTTTATTGGGGGCGTAGGGGGTGCTACTGGGAGGACACTGGAAGAAGAAGAACACGCTGGGATGGAAGATGACTGTTCCCTGTAAATACACCGTGAAGGTGAAGACCCAGGAGGAGAGAGCACTACGGGCACGGGAGGACAAACCTCCACTGGAGATCGATGCACTTACTGATATAAACCCAAGTCTCCAGCCACCAGAGGAGTGGAGAAGTGGGAGGAACCTTCCCACAGGGGTGAAGATAAAAAAAAGTCATCAGCTAATTTTATATCAGAACTTGATAAAATCATAAAATGAGAGGAAGCGGCTGCCTGCTGAAGTCTGGACTTGATTCAGGTGGCTTCCAGCTGCAGGGCTGTGCTCCAGTGAGACCAGTATACTTCCCTGCCCAACACCAGCAAAGCCATTGCATGGAGACAGTTGCTCTGAATGGAACTCTCCCCCTTATTCTTCCTCCCGTTTGCTATTCAGGGGAATTCTTTAATTTCACCAGAAGCATTAAATAATCAGTTCAGTGATAGATGCAAACTATCAGGAAGGAAGGAAGGAAAAAAAGCATTTAAAAGAGCTTTTGGTTTTCAGAGTTAGAGAGTCTGAAGCTGAGAAGAATTACTATTTCCAGCCCATAAAACCTTCACAGAACAGAAAGAGTGAATTCTTTACGCTCAATGTTGACTATTGAGATCTTTCTATTCCTCCCTTTAGAGCATTTTAAACAAGTTATGAACACTCTTCAAACATCTTGTATCACTGTTCTGGGGACCGGGACAGAGACCGCTCCCATCTGTGAAGGGAAATGCCCAAAGATGCAACAGCTCTTCAAATGACATAAAGTCACTCCTTTTGCTTCATGTGCATTCCCTTCTCTCTCTGCCATTACCATGTTGGATCCCACACACCCTCAGGTGGCCAAGACTTGGATCCCACACACCCTCAGGTGGCCAAGAACAGGGAAGCCCCCATTTTTAGTGTGAGAAAGACAGGAGTTTACAACTGTCCCAATGTACAATTTCCCAAGTGAAGCTCCAGATGTGCTGGAAGACAGTTATGCTCCAACAAACCAGGCTCTTAATCCTTGTGAAAACTGAAAGGAAAATAATAATAATCCAGTTCATCAGCAGTTGAGTCCTCAACGGAGCTGGTTCACCAAACAACCTGCACTGCAGACTGGGAACCCTAGAACTTGGCTAAAAGGATTTAAATAAGGAGATTTACATGCCCTTGGTAAAGCAAACCCTCTTACTATCAGAGGCAGTGGTATCTACAGCTTGTCTCCTGAATTTTTCACCAGCCCTGCCCTTTCCTGGAGAAAATGAATGCTATGGAAGTGGCCAGGAACCTGCAGAGGAAAGGAGGTTTGAAACCTCCAGCAGAGCTGTCACCTTCCTCTCATCTCTCTCCCTTTGAAGGGTCTGTGCTGAAGCCACTGGTTTTTCACATCAAGCTGCAACGGCGCATATGAAAAAGAGCCTCCCAAGGAATAGCATCCTAGTTTCCAAAAAATATGTATTAGAGCCTAAATTCTAGGAAGTCTACCCTTGTACAGGTAAGAGCCTGTCAGGAATAAAAAATGAGAAACTGGAAGAAACCTGAACTCAGCTGTATGTCCTGGTGGTCGATGTATGATTATTTCCTACTGGTTTTCACACATATAGGGAGATATATATATATATATGTTTACACACACACACATTGCAATCTTACAGCTTATTTTAAAATAGCTCGTGAGAGACTATTTAACAGGTAACCTGTTAAGTGACTTTGCAACTTCCTTTGCTTGTTTGAATCCTACAACTCCTGTTGTTCTTTGGACACCCTCATCCTCAGAAAAGGGAGCCAACTCAGTCAGAGGCCAGTGAGGCCAGGCTGACAAAGGCAGACCAGAAAAAGATTACAGGCAGCGAAAGATCTTTTATATCCCCCTTCTCAAAACACACCCAGGAATGGCTAATGAACCCCCCTGCTCATCAAAAATGACATTAAAACGAGCACAGCAAACTGACGTGCCATCTGCTTTACACCCAGACTAGATCTCACGTTACCTGAGGGCAGATCCAGTTCCACACCAACCCATGTTCCCTCTTGAAAGTCTGTGGGCCCGATGTATCTAACGGTGCCGGTCTTATTTGTGCCAACTGTGACATATTCTCCCTCTTTCAGCCACTCGGGAATTTCATTGGTGTCTTCCGAGTCAGAATTCACCTCCAGTTTTTCTTCTGCCAGCTCTGAGCCATTATGGTTCAGTCCACGGATGAGGGACGTGCTCTTTTCTCCTTCCTGCTGCTCTTCTGCGCTGAGCGAACACGTGGGATCTGTCCCCAACATGCTTGTGAAGGACTTCAGCTCTGATGTCTTGACTTTCTGGATTTTGAAAGGGGAGGCCGCGACGCTGGGGTGGGACAATTGGTCAGGATGGATCTGTGGTTTGGGAAACCCCAGTTCTGAAGCCCCAGAAGCCATTTCTTTCCTCCTAGCCTGTCCTGCTGACTCTGTCGATTGCGTGGATGACGACTCCTCCTTCGAAGTGGAGGTAGAAAGGTAGGTTTCTGCACCAGTGGCCACAGAGGCCTCGTTGGCCTGTGCACTCGGAGCCACGGGAGCACCATTCACTTCGGTGCTGTCTTTAGGTCTTGCGGGAGCACTTTGAAGGCCAAAGGTGGGCAGACTCTCTCTCTTAGTACCAAGACAGCTTTCTGAAGAGCTGTCCCAGTGCCCTGGCTCGTCGGAAGAAGAGACCTGAGCCACAGCAGGAGCTGGGAGGTCACTCGCCACAGGCGTCTGACCTCCTGGTTGAGCCCCAGCATCGCTTCCCGCTGCAAGGGCCTCAGAGAGGGTGGCTGTGGAGACGCTGTGAGAGAAGTACCCGCTGGAGGCTTCACTCAGAGGACTCGGAGGTCCCTCCTGGGAGTCCTGTGCCTGGGTGTCTCCTGTGGGCTGCTGCAAAGGCACTTTGGGGGGCTTTTCTGGACTCTTGTGCACCTCGGACGTTTGCACCGCAGTTTCAAATGGCTGCTTCTCTACTCCCTCTTGATGAATCTGAAACAGAAGAGGACAGGGACCGTGGAGCTGTTATCCAAAATATCTGGGCTAAAAGGATAGATAGGAGGCTTCTGGGAAGCACTAAGGCCTCCAGCTTATCTAAATCCCTGGCTGGTGTGGCTGCAGTCTCCAGAAGATGCGAGCTGATCCGAAGTCAGCTTTACAAACCTGGTAGGATTGTCAGCTCATTTCTTCCATTAATAAGAAAAGTGTCGACTAAAAGAAATACGTTCCCCAATATTTACTGAAAAATTATTTATATTACAGGAATGGTCATTTGCTGTTTGAATAGCAGGATTTATATGAAATGTGAAACAGCCATGATCTATAAGTCTCTCTCAGTTATTTGGCTTAACTCTCAGGATTGATAAATCACAGCTCTCCACCTAAACTGTCATTTATGTCCCCGTTTCCAAATGCCATTCCCACCTCAATGCCGCCAGCACCACACACTCTCAGAGTATGAAATTAACTGCACCTCCTGAGATTAACAGCCCATTTTAGTGATGTATTTCTTGGCTGTAAAGTTTACTAAATCTGATAGATCAATATCTTTTGCCAGCACATGTACTCTAAAAGATTAGGATGTCTCTAAATCTCTTTGGGAGTGAAGGAGGAGGCTGCTAATAGGAAGGGGAGGAAAAAAAAACAGTGGTTGGAGGATGGCAGATTTGTACATATCCTGGCTTAACTCTCAGGTGTACATTTTTGTTTACTCTTCAAAATGTTGTAGTTTATCCCATCTAATGGTTAAGTGTCCCAAACTACAGGATTTTCACCTTATTCTGAAGTGCCTTTCCCACTGGAAATGTAAGCGGTGTTTGAAGAGAGAGGGATTTGATTGAATTACAGGAATTTCAGAACCAAAGGCCAGCTTGCTATTGCTAAGTGAACTGTAATAGAGAAAACATTTTTTTATTAACTATTTCTGCAGATTAAAAATGTATTTTTAGCTTTTCTGTGGAGAGGATGGTGCACACGTGCACTCTGGAGCTCTGCTCTTTCTTTGGGGTTTTCCATTTTAAGCGTTCAGATAACATACATTTTGCTAAGACAATAAAAGCACAGTGGGAAAAAGTTGATTTGCTATTCATAAGGCACAAGTTCTGCTGAACTGTGGGAGATCATAAGGGTCTATTTTCTCTCCAGCTTAGCAAGAGCCTTTTTTTTTTTTTCACGCTGATATAATGAATTGGCTTGAAATGTAAAATTGAGAATTAAGCTCAACACTCAGAGTAACAGAGAAGTTCTGTTTATAGAAAGCATCAGAGCCCAGCAATTTTCATTTTAAAGCGCAAACCAGCTAAATTTTAGCTAGTTTACTGCTAATGCAATCATATGATTAACTGGGCTTTTAAATATAAAAGTGTAAAGCAGTGATAGAAGGGGAGATTTTACCAGGACCTAAGAAAACCCAGCACCACACACTGCACTTAGTTGTCTCCCAACAAAGCAACAGCAGAAGCACAACAGGTTTTCAGCTTCGAACCCAGCAGTTGCTTTTGCCACCTCTGGTTTCCAGGCACGTGGTTATGAAAATTGCATCTCTGCATCCTGGGATGTTCCTACCTGTTTTATCTTTGCAGCAGTGGCATCGATGCCAGCAGACTGGACCATAATTCGTGGGACAGCCTGCAGGAATGAAAAAAAAACCAATCAAGAAACACACAGAGCACCATTGACTTAAGGCATTAAATACTATCAAACTGGTAAACAGTAAAACTTACATATGAAATTTCAGAGTCACAAACAAACCTTTGCCACGAAAGGACAGAGCATTGCTATTTTATTGCATTCTGATGACATGCTCTGAAGGGGTAAAAAACCTTAACCAAGGCATCCCTGAATTTTAACACATAAGCACCTGCAGGTACAAATCCATAGTGTACAAAATTTTCTTTTGTACAGTTGGTCAAAAACCACCGGGCAACCAGATAGCAAAGATCTGTGGTTGGCTAATGAAATCCTCAGCTTCGGTCCATCTCCAAAACTCTTTCTCCACCTCCAGTACCTTAATTCAGTTTAGATTTAAGCCTTGTGTGCTTTAACTCAAAAAGGAAGTGAGAAACAAGATCTCTGCCTCCTCTTTTCGAAGAGGGCATCCCCCACTGCCTGGTAGAGCAAGGACTACATGGGCTATTTGCTAATCACAGCAGACTGTACCAGAAGAACCACTTCTGTGTTTCAACAGCATCTTCTCTGTTACAGCATGGGGCTTGATATGAAGGCATGGACAAGGAAAGTCCCTCACTTGATCTGTATTCAGGTTTTTATGTTAAAGATTTGAAATAATCACTCTCCTAAGACTGGACCAGCAAATTGTGGCACTTGACTATAAATCTTAGGCAAAGCTGTCAACTTGGGCTGTCACGCATGTTGAGAGAGGACAGGAAGGGACCACCAGCTCAATGGAGAACCTTGGGAAAGGGAAGAAGGAAGAAAAGGAGAGAGCAGAAAAAGCCAGAAACATCTCTCTTCAGCACTGTTAAATAACATACTGCAAGTGCAGGTTCATACTTTCAGGGAAAGAGCTCTTTAAAGGTTCTATTACACAATATACACATTGCACCCCTTCTACCTACAGTAAAGCAGGAACACGACTAATTCTGTCCCCAGAAGAAACAGTCACGGGATAAAACAGCAGCTATTTACACAGAGATTGCCAGGCACTGAATAAAAACACAGTTGTTTAAGGTAAAATACAGAAAGACAAAAGATGGACAAAAATTCCAACAGGTTCACAGTGGATCAAAATAATGTCTTGTAAGACACTGAAGCTTCATTTCAACAAAAGAAAGCAGGAGAGGAGGGGTTTGTTTGCCATTAAACCTGCTAATTGAAAATACACTGCTGAAGTGGGGTTCAGAGCAAACTGGCTCTATTTCGGGGGTACAAGTTATTAGCATTTTGAGATCCTTACTGAGACATGCTCTGGGGCTCCGGGAGGCAGATGGGTGACCTGAAACAGAACAAATCAATGGAGTCTAAAAATAAACACAGCTTTAGGGCTCATGATCCAGTGGTTTTCAGACACCTTGTACTCCAGAACCGCAGTTTCCTTTGGAATAAAGTGGGAAACTTCTCAGACAAAAGTATTAACCTGAAAACAACGGTGGTACTGACTCATGACTGAGTCCAGAGATAGCTCAGAGCAACGAGGTGCCCAAATACTCTGACTCATCCTAAGTATTAACTCAGATGTGCAAGGACAATTGGATTGTCAGAACAGCCAAGTGTTTCCCTTCAACAAAGACTAGAGAGGAAAGGGATTCACTTTCTTATGAAAAACCCTGCAGATTTTAGGTTTAATGGACGCTTGTCACGGTGTAACAGAGAGCAGAGTGTTTGGCAGAAGGCTTATTCTCTCCTCTTCAACCACCTCTGAACCATGGGTTGGTCCATCTTGGGAGTGCAAAGCCAAGCTATTAAATATCACCTTTTAATGAAGAAAATATCTGTGGTCACAAGGCATTCGGGCTAATCCCTAGGCAGGCACTTCCACAGAGGTGCAGCTGAACCTCAGTTAGAAGCCAAGGCTCTTGAATTCAAATTATCCTGGTTAAATATCTCCATGGTCCAAAGCACTGCCTTTTGGCACCTCGGAAAGGTTGTGCAAAGGAAAAGCACTATCCATGTTGCTTCCACACTACTGTTTGTGATCTGATATAGCAGGGGAAACAGCTTTTTTCAGCAGATCTTGTCTCAAAAGCCAAAGCCACTCCAGGCTCTCACACCGGCACCGTGACACAATTTGATGGTTTTGCCCCATTTCTTCCCAGTCTATGTGCCATCTCCGGGAAGTGCTCTGTGGTATAGCATCATTATCCACAGACAAGCATTCAGAATTGGAATAAGAAAAAGTATTTAAAGATATTTCTCAGTCGCTTCGATTCCCTTTTCTCCCATTAAAGCAAATAAACACAGGAAAGTGTTTGGGTTTTTTCTCTCTCAAAACCCTTCAGTCTTGCAGCCTGTAAATCCATGAAATCTAAAAATCCAGTTGATATCACATAGCAAAAGGAAGAGAACGGTTACACTTTAATCATTCCTCATCGAGTCCTTCTCCTGAAAAGGATGACGAATCTCAAAACCACAATAACTTTGCCAAGCAGTGTTTAGAAAAACATGGAGGAGAATAAAAAAAAAAGCAATTATGAGAAGTGGCACTTGCCCAACTTTGGTGTTGACACGAAACAGATGGGCAGAAACACCCTCGCTAGGGCAGCAAGGCTACTAAAACAAAGCTTTGTTATGAAATGTAGTCAAGTTACTTGGGGGGGGGGGGGGGGGGGGGGGAAGAGAATACTGAAAACAATGTGTTTGACTATCTGGGAAGACATTTACTGGATGAAAAATATTTCTGAATTGAGAGCCAAATTCTGTCATTAAGCATTTGCAGATAGTGGCTGCTAAACTACACATATATATTTACCCAATGGCAAAACATGACCCTTTTACAGTGATAATTTTTGGCACAATTTCTTCAAGCAAGCTGACAAAATACGGAGTTAAGAGAGAACATGAAAGCGATTCCCTTTAAAGCATCTTTGAATCTTTGTAGAACAAAAATTGTCTTTTTCTGAAGAGCTTCTGCTCTGTGCAGTGAGTTTATAAGGATTTCTAAGTGACTGTATTTTCTGCTCAGACGAGAGGTCATTTTACACACACTTGGAAGTGACCCAAAGCCATGTAGTTACTGGTGATTAGAGTAATCTGGAGACCAACCTGAGCTTGAACAGGAAAAGCAAATGCGTATCTCACCCCCTTTACAGAGGCAACAAAATCCTAAATGAGCTCTTTTCCATACCATGTATTACATATCTAGAGTGACAAGCTCTTCAATGAGCTCAGAAAAACACATTTGCTATTTCTATGTCATTAAACATTTTGTGAAATGCCTCTGAACGTGGTGATTGAGGACTTCAGTACCAAGCTTTTGGATTTCATGCCGCTGGATGAAAATCCTTCAGCATTAACACCCAAGATGCAGAAGTTCAGCAGCATTTAACAGAACAGCCTGGGCCAGTGCATACAAGAGTCCTCCTCCAAGCTCCAGAAACGGCCCAGCCAAGGTCATTGCTGGTGCAATTATGAAAGGGTATTATCAGAAAACTTTCACTGCTCTTAGCTGGGCATTAAACCACCCAGACAGGAGCCCAAGGACCCTCACACCGTGTGTGTTATCTTCACATCACCATTGAAAAGCAGCTACTGGCAACGTCTGCAGCAGGACATAACAGTTGCTTCATTAAATGCATATTTAAATCATCAGTTTTGACCACTCGGGATAAAATACTTCCCCAAGAGAAGTACAAGGTAAGAATTCTGAGCCTCCTGTACACAACCCCAAAAGTTGAATTTATTTTAAAAAGGTCTCCCTAACAATATTCCCCTCTGCCCTTGATTCTAAAATCATTTAAAAGTCATTAATCATTCAAATAAAAAAAAATCTCCTGCATTCCAAAAGGAGGTCTGAAACCCAGTACAAGTTTGTTTGTTGTATTTTTTTGGTGTGTGCTTGTTTTCTCCTCTAAAAACACCGTGCATTCAAATATTAACCCAAACAAATGCCTCTTATTTCACCTTCCATATGTGGAACATTTCAGTCTGTAATAATACTTTTTAATTCCACTTTTTTGATATACTTTATGCAAAATTAACCATACCATTTTCTATGCAGTTCAATTTCTTCATTCCTAGGTCTGGGCAGATTAGGAAGGTAATTCATAACCATTTTCAAGTTAGTTCATAAAGAAGTTTCAGTGGTTTTTCTCTAAGAACTTGAAAAGCCAGTTTTCCGAACTCATTCTCATTAAAAACTATTTGTATGAGGGTGATAGCAAAACCCCCAACTCAGAAAGAAATCAAAACACTAACAACTCCATCACAAAGGCTGGACACAGAGGAGCTCAGCTGGCTGCAGAGATCTGTTGAGCTACGCTGATTATAGCACCCAAACCACTCTTGATTTGAAACTCCAAAAAAAGCCTTCGAGATTTTTAAAGAAGGTTCTCCGAGGCCACATTATTTACATTTGATTAAAGAATGTCAGCTCTAGCAATTACACTGTGCACCATGCACATCCATGAAACTGTTATTTTTCAATGTACTGCCAGAAAAAGGCTTTTGTCTATTTAGATAGCTTTTCATTAACCGCATTTCATTAGTTTTTAGGATTAATTACCACGTCTGCATCAGAAGGTGAAAGAAAAAAAATATTGAGCTGCCCTCTCTGTGTGTCACATCTCTGCATTTCTATACCACAAACCAAAAAACTAATGACATCACCGTATGGGAACTCCAATAGTTTATCATTTTTTTAAACTCCTATCTCTCATTTAAGCCCAGTGCAAACAAAAAAGACATCTGAGCACCCAACGAGGTCCTCGAGTATGAAGGTGACCAAAATGCACTCACCTGGAGATCAACAGGGTCATAAGGCAAAGAGCAGTAATTCTGCTCGGAGCACACTGTGAAAGCCCCAGCATCTCAATAAAAAAGAAAGACAAGCTTCAAGCTTCAATTATACGTAATATAATTAAGCACAGAGAGATGAAACTCTGCTTCTCCTTCCACCTGCATATTTCACCCAAGTATTTTAAACTCTTCCCCATCAGCAAGAAGGTTTGGTGAGGCTTTAAATCCTGCACACTGTGATAGTAAGCTTTTTAAAGAACAGACTAGGAGAATAAAACAGCAATTCCAGCAATCCAAAAATGTTCAAACTGTTGTGTTTTTTTTATTTACAGACTACTAGCAATTAATGTAAATGCATCAGATAATGGAGAAAATAGGCATTTTCTAACTTAAAAGTATATAAACAGCTTCATCAGAAACCAATCTTTTAGGTACATAAACAGCTTCATCGGAAGCCGTTCTGCTAGTTACATAAAGAATCCTATTATGCCAAATTAATTCAATCTAACTAATTAGAGAGCAGGAAGTTCTTTCAATTATTTTATGTGCTGTCTGAGAAACACACTTGAATACGAGAGCAGATTTCATTAATTGCGGTTCATTATTCTCCAGATTAGTTACTAAACTTGCCTCAGAAGGTCAAAGACAGCAATTTTGTTAGCTGCCACCTTGACTGGAACGTCTCTGCATTTTTGGAACTCGGGCAACCACTGGCTACAAACAAAACCAGCATTTCCTTCAGGAAACTTTTGTATCTGCTCCTTTACTTTAAGGTCGATGCCAGCCTAAGGAATGGCGTGTGATTGAAATAATGAGCTGCTAAAATAAAAAAATAACCCCGAATAAATAAAAAAAAAAGATTATTTTCAGTACAGTGATGAGAACTCCATCTCCTGTTTGCTGGCCCAGAATCAGAGATGCGGTAACGCATCCACTCCGGGAGCTGCTTGGTCGTGATGGACTCAACTCCAGGTATAAACTTGAGGAAAAGGTTAAGTAAAATCAAGTCCCTGCTTACGAGGCGCAACAAAACAAATCTCCTGCTTTCAGCAGAGATTTACAGCCATCCATCCCTGATAATTTAACTCCCTGATAATTTAACTCTAACATATTGGAGATTTAATACAGCAGCTGGGCCAGACGTCTACTTCAAGATGGCTCACCAGCATTTTTCCAGAACAGGGTTTTAATGACGTTAGATAATTAAGCACTCTCAAATAATGTAACAGACACGCACTGAAAAGGGAGCTTGACAAGAACTTTGGAAATTCTCTTTCACTTTTAGTGGTTTGATGAACCAGGAGAAACTAATAAACTGATCCATTTCGCTTTGTATCAAAAACCTGGTATTAAATACCTGCTCCTTTGCCAGGAAGAGACAATTAACATCTTTCCATGTGCTTTGTCATTTCTATTCCTGAATCCTGCCCTCCCAATTTGTTCTTTACAGCAACAGAAGCCCAGCAGTTCCTGGTTAGGGGTCAGATCCCTTTGCAATTACAGCCTGAAAATCCTTTTGGCTTCACCTTACACTTGTAGTTTGCCACCTACTCTCACCTTGCACATTCATTTATGTCCCCTGCCACTGCGTAGCAAAGTCTTATTCTTCCACAGAACTAAGATGCATTTGTTGTGTATTATCCGAGATTAAGAAATAACATTTTTTGTGTCTTCCCCATTGCCCAGTTTACTGCAGTTATGCAGGAATTACCAGTTTGCTGTCCCGCTCTGGCAGGTTGGTGATAAGGTGTTAAAGTCTGACCCCCATCATCCTCCCAGTACGATACCCATTCATCACTGCCACCATTTAAACTCCTCTGCCCACATTTCCATTGTTATGAAGAAATAGGAAGAAAGATTATGAGACATGATATTTATGATGTTCAACCCAGTCTTGCTAAAGCCACAGGTATTTATTTTTTGTGCTGCACAGAAGAAGCTGTAGCTAATTCTGTACCAGTTCCTTCAATTTTTGCTCTCTCTTCTACACACTGTGATGCAGGAGTGAAGAAGCTCTGTTTCCTTACTGATAGAGCTGTGAAGAATATTTATAAACCCCTCAGACCAGTGAGGTGTATTTTTAATACAATTGGCTTGTTCTATCACAAAACTAAAGTGAATAATTTTAAGATTTCATTTTATTATGCAGATCCAGTGGTCATGGAAAAATGGAAGTTGCTCTCCAATGCAACCAAGCATTGAAACATCACACACTCCTGTTTATGTACTAGATAGACTATTAATGGGATTTTTATGTATTATTTTATATTATATTTATATATTAGTTTATACACAGAGGAGAAATAGAATTTTTCCTCCTATTAAAAACTGTTGCGATCATGATTACTTGAGTTCCCACCGTAATCCACGATATAAATTAAGATCTCTTTAAAGAGATGTCTTTGTAGTTTAAAGACAAAGAATGCAAGGATGATCTTGAACAGTGGGAAGGAGTGGGAACAGGTGGTTAGACTAGAGGCAGGAAATTAGGCCCCGCTCCTAATCTCATTGACTCACTAAGGATTCAAGAAGTTGTGAAAGGCTCTCACTGCAATTGTAAAGAGCACCTATTTGCATCTCTCGATACCCAAATACCTTTAAAGAAAGTCACTGCCTTAATTTTAATTGTCTAAATCGCATAGAGGAGTAAGTTTATACAAGTCCAGTCTCAACACTGAGGTTGTTGCAAGTAAAAGGCCACGTGAAAACGTATAAGCATTAAATTAGATAAGATATGTGAGTAAAATTTGCTCTTTTCATTACTCTGTCAAGAATAAAACCACAGTCAAACTAAAAGTATTTTTAAATCCACCTTATTTTTATTTGTGCTATGTCTGTGATAAGATACTTTAAAAATATTTAAGTGTTAATGTATTTATTTTTGCTGTACTTCTAAATGACAAAAAAACTTCCTGTAGTCCTGGGACATTCTTGTAACAGCAAATTTCTTTGGACCAAAAAACATCCAGAATGTCTGGATTCAATCACAAAAACCAGTTGCTTAAGCATTTTAGGGCTTGTTTTGCTTTGTTTTGAGAAAAATATCCTTTAGAACATTTGTCTGCACATCAAGAGGTGAGGAAAGGTCTTACAGGTCTAACTTAACAGGTGACGTGCTTCCAGAACCCCAGAGGTGACAGCAGAGTTAGTTGGACAAAGCACCAACAGAACAGACTTCCACAAACTTTAATGAGTGAGATCTGGGTCCAGATCTATCTTCATAACAGTTTGTTAATTCCTCCAGACTTACACTATAGAGCACTATTCCTTTATAAATAGACTACAGCTTCTCAAATAAAGGAGATCATATTATTTATAATGGGATTCTGTATTCTATCTATTTTTTTTAAAAGAAAGTAGCTTTTTTTAGTCAGTTTGATCATGCATTGGCTGCTGCTCACAGCACAGAAGTCACGTCTGGAGCTGGTGGAGTTTTGTAGCACAGCATCAAAAAAAACCCAGAAAGGAAAATCAAATGCTTCTCTGACACGTGGAATAGATAAGAGAATGAACAAAAGCAACTGTCCAACGTACAGAGCAGAAGATGGGAAAAGGTGACATGAGCTGGGGCAAGGGGTGGGAGGGAACGATCTATGAAATAACAAATTAAAAATAGAATTACATTTTCCTCTTGGCAACACACAAACAACACTAAGTGCACTTCATAAATTTTACTATTGTTGCTGCAAGTGGTATGACCATAAATCACACTGGTAGCACGTTTGGCACTTTTAAAAAGCCGAGTGGGCTGAGTGTATCAATAAGTTTAAACAGCTCCGCTATCTCTGGACAGAATGGAGGGGAAATGCATCACGAGGCTTTACTATGTCTAAAAGCTTAGTTTGCACTGCAACAACATCTAAAATAGCACTTTGCCAGCAAGGCTAACAGCACTCACCAATATTACTGCATAGCCCATTTGATTTTCTTTTTTACCTGCTGTGCAAGAGGAGAGGTCTGCCTGCCTTTCTTCTCATCTCTGACAGGAAAGAGAGACTTCAGCAGCTTTGGCATCTGAGGCACAAAGGACTTTACTGGGTTCAGGTAGGAAGCAGCAAGGCTACCAATGCCTGTTGGAAAGACAAAAAAATCAAAACAGTTATGCTTTGGGGAAAGGAAAAGTAAAAAAAAAAACCCAAACCAACCTCCAAGCCCCCTAAAAAAAATTACAAAATTGTTATCATTTTTGTCTTCCAGATGTCTTCCACATCTTCCAGTGGTCAAAGCATTATCTAAGGGAAGCACTGAGTGCTTGTTCCTCCTTTGAGAGGGGCGTGGGAATTTAGCTAGGCCTTAATCTCTGGCCCTAGTATACAAAAAATTTTTTTCATCACATGGTATGAAAAAGGTTGTTTGCAGTGGGAAACAAAAAATGCTTTATAACTTGCAGGTGAAAAAAAACCCAACAACTCAAGAAGCAAAATTGAAAAAGGATGTCCATGCAGCTCACAATTTTAACAATTACAAAACTCCCTAGAAATAGAAGATGAGAATATACAAGTTATGAAAAAGAAGAAAGTTGGGGCATTCAACTCTCCCTACTCATACTGACATTTTATCTTATTTAACTTGTCTTAGCTTTAGGAAAGCCCTTACCCTGTTCAGGAGAGTGGTTTTGTTGCCCAGAGCCTGGCAGAGAGGTACGAGATGGACTGATGCCTCTACTGGAATTTGTGACACCTTGGGATACATCTTGCTGACTCTCCCATCGGCCCTGGGGAAATTAAAAAAAAAGTTGTATTTTTCAAAGAGTACAGCAAACCTTACACACCACACCAGCCCACACAGCCCCTTTGCAAAGTTCAGAATGCACAGAGCTGAGGAAAGACCCTTCCCCAGAAGAACTTTTAGTTGAGACACCCAGTCCTGCAAAGATAAGCACCCTCGGCTCCCATCAGCATCAAGGCACATAAAAAGTCTATGTATAAACGTTAAAGCTAGAGTATTTCACTCAATTCCACAGCTGTGGTTTTGAAAGATACAACCAGGTGAAAAGTTACAGTCAGGTGAAAATAAAATAGTACTGTCTGCCCAAAATTCCTAAATATTTCACATAGCTGCTCAGGAAGTGGTCACAAGTGATCTTAGGAGGGGTACAGGGATCACAATGATAGAGGAGATCTTAAGGCAATTCAGTGGCAAATCTGGATAGAGTGTCAGAGAGAAGGGGTGAGGATAGGATCTTGGACCTCAAGGCTGGACGTTAGTGCCTGGAGTCAGAGAATGGTCAAGAGGAAGCAACTGTAGCACCAGAAAAGAGAGAGATGGAACACACGATAAGACCAGGAGCCAAGAAAAAGATTAAGTAAAGATAGGTTAGAGTTTTTTGGCATGGTTAGTGAAGCTGAAACATGATGATTTTCAGACACCTGTGTAGTGTAGATGGAGTAGGAAGAAACAGCAACTAAGGTCGTAGGCCATCTGCCTTCCCAAGACTCCCAGATTCTCTAGTTGGGTTTTCACAAGGATCCCAAGGGAGATACACAACATTCAGCACGTGGAATGTGATTTCTCTTGCTTTTATAAAGGTCCGCTTTATAATGTGGTTTTACAACTTTCATCTCAACTGCAGAAAAGCCAGAAACTGGCTCGATGGCAAAATCCCTTGGCTAGTGGAGAGAACCTCCAGGCTTGTATTTCCCAACAATGCACGACTGTCAAGAATCCACGTGGTCGAATTGGTGGGTTTTTTTTTTCCTAACTCTATCATCTTGATATGCAAAATCTTTTACAGATTTGCCTGCAATGATAACAGCGAGTGATCGGCCAGTGAGTCTCTCTGCCGAAAGTTTTCTGTGGATACAAGAGAGTATGTTGCTTCACCAAATGTTAGGTGTGCAGTGCCAAAAAAGCGGCACCAAAGTCCACGTGGTTGTCCTGCAAACTTCTGATATGGGAACCCTCATGATGCCTGTCAAAGCTGTTCCTTCGTACTGCTAAAGAGTAGGCTCTAATAAAGGTACTATGATGATAATTTACTTAATTTATAGGAGATATTATAGCATTTCAATATTCGTTTAGAAAGCCGGGTCTCAAATGCTACAAGAAGTCTCAGCGTCTTGTAGAAAAGTGTTGTCCTACTCAGGTAGCAGAGCACCCTCAGGACCACAAGCTCACAAAATTTCACCCTTCCAGAAACAGCTGGTGCAGCCAAACTGATAGAAATTGAAGTCTAATCCCACTTCTGGTGAAGAGTTATGCTTTGGTTGGTACAATATCTGCACTCATCTGGAGTCTGTGTCTTATAATTTTGGTTGGTACAATATCTGCACTCATCTGGAGTCTGTGTCCTATAAATTAAGTAAATCTTCCTTATCCTTTTAAAAGACATAACAGAACTATTTTCACAAAAAGATGATACAACAAACGTACTAGAAAGGAATCCAAGGGATGTCTGCGACATCCCAGACCACAAATTTTACGTATTTTTTCCTGTAGGAAGAAGGGAAAATGCACCTTTTTCAAGAAGCTTCACGCTGTTGGATGCAAGGAAATAATCTGACCTTGAACTGAAAAATGACAGGCAGCTAAACTAATCTTAACTGTAACTTGAAGTCATGAATGTTTCACAAATAATAAATAAGTCAGGATAGGAGGAATAGATTTCTCCAATGGGTTGAAGGTCATACTGAGCAGCCCAGAGCAAAAATCATTTCTGTTTGGATCTATAAGTTAGTCCCATAGTAGCTCTCCTGCTTTGAATAGCAAGTAACTTGCATTTTTGTAGAGCAGCACCCGCCTTCAGACCTCTACTAGCTAAAATCCACACTACTAGATGCAGAGACAAGGGCTGTTCCTGTGAAGTACCATTTGGGATACTTAAAGACTAATGGATGTCTGAGTTGACTAGAGACAGCCATCCTGCATGTCAAAGCTGATGCAACCCAGGCTGAGACCAAGCAGTAATACCAGGGGTTTGTTTAGTCTTGTAGTTTTGAGGACTTTGGTGTTTAAGCCCTTCTTGAAAGCTTCCTGCTCTATCAGCACAGATGACAGAGCTGCTCTACCCATACCTTAAGCCCCCAACTTAAGCATTATCTTTGACCTGCGACTCATTTATGTCTTACATCAAAAAGTCATGCCTATGTCTGGAAAATTCTTTCCACAAAATGCTTCTACGTAACGGTCTTTCCCCATTCCACTACTCAGAAACTCTTATTCAGGCTTTTGCTGTCTTGAGTTTCTGTTAGTGCAGGTTTCGTTTGGGTGGATTTACCCCCTTATATCCATTCAAAATACTGCTTCAGACACTTCAGTTTGCAGGAGAAGAGTCAAAACATGAGAAAATATCGCAGTGCAATTCAGTACTTTTGGGATGCACCAGCTCAGTGGTGTCGAAGGAGTTTAAGAAAATAAATAAATAGAAAATATTTGGTGGGAAGTTGTTACAAGACTCAAAGAATCTTGAAATACTCTTTGGTTTTGTTGCCTTCTGGTCTGGTCTGGGCTGCAATCAGCCCGGTAGATGTTGGCATTAGGTTAAGAAAAAGAATTACAAAAGAGAGCAAAGCACCTGAAGGCTTCTTTTTTTGGAGGATGTAACAAAGCTTGATTAGTGTTGCTTTCGGATCTTCAGATCATGATACACTTACTAAAGACAAATGGACAAAGGTGATGTCTTAATAATTTTCTATCCATAGGCCATGTCTAAGTGCTTCTGGAGACACAGAGACATAAGAAACAGAAAGACTATTACAGGAAAGTTTTGCAGCTTACTAGAACACTGACTCAATGCAGGTAAGGAGCAACTGAATCATTTCCTGAATCACAATTTGTTGAGTCAGAAATTCCCTGCGTTGAATGTCCCAACAAAAATAATTTCAGACAAGTATCTTACTTTCTAGATCTGTTTGGAGAATGACTAGAAAGTCAGAGTAGGTAAAAAACAGAGCAAAACACTTTCAGAATATTCATTTTGTACGGGCAGAATGGCAAGATTTAGTGACTTTTTCCTTACAAAAAACATTTTTGTTAGGATCTTTACAAAATTTTGCTTCAGCCTTAATATTAAAGATGAGTAGGTTTTCTACATAATTTTTTACTTAAAGTTCTACATTTTGCTTGGTTAAATAAAATGCAGGACCTGAAAACAGGAATTTTAGGAACTTGAGAAGAGGATTTGTAGGGCCATATACTTAAAGCCTGTTGGGTTTTTAAATAACACTTGCTTTGGAGCGAGTGGGAAGATCATCTTAGACTGAACCTCACATTTGTTAGGGGTAATGTGAGCCTTAATTCTGAGATGATGGCACACCATTAAAAAGAAGGTAAAACAAGGCAAGAAGTGGAGAAACATTTGCAAAAGAATATACTGAAGGCACCTAAAAAGGTCAACACTCGTGTGAATAATCTGCAGAGGCAAAAGTTAGTTCATGAATGATTGATTTTACTAAACTGGATTGAAAGATAACCCATCTCAATCTCACAAAGATAAAAAAAAAAGAATTATTAACCATATTAACTTGATGAAGTTCCCAAGTTTCACATATGCACGTTCTACAGCACTCTCACATGATTGTTTTGGGCATTCACTAACTGAAACATTTAAACTTTAAGTCTAAGCAACTGGTATTATTTAAAGGCTGTGAATCCTTCCTCTATCTAGAAGGGTGGTGAGAGAAAGGAAGGAAGCTTGTAAATCACTTGCCCAGAGAAGCCATCATTTCATGAATATATTTGGTCTCTGCCAAGTGATCAAACAGAGGTCAAGTGACTTAATTTAACAAATCAAAAATAGCCACCAGAAGAATGCATCTCCCTTGACGTATTTTGATACAGAGCTGCTTATAAAGTCTTTTATTTCTATAATACCCTCTCCTCTGCCTTCCCTTCTTTCAGACATCCTCCATGAAAAACACCAGGGAATTTATTTCAGGTCAGCACCAACATACACAAAATCTTTAGAGCAAATATGGGTGATCACTACCTAAGTCATCTGTAGGCTTTACCTGACAACAATTCTTTTCTTGAGGTTGACAGACCATTAAAATGCTGCCACTGGGTAAGAGAAATGAACAGTTCTTGTGTTTTGTTATTTTAGCAGTTCAGAAAAGACTTAGGAAAAGGTGACCGAGTAGCACTTAAAGACAAGCATACAGCTGGGACAAAAGGCACTTGTTCTCATGAACAGCAACATTATTTAAATTGATCTACTTGGTACCAATTTATTGAAAAAACTCTGGTTTCCAGTAAAACCTAAAAGTTAAGTGGCACAACCTTGTCTTTTTTGGCTTTTGGATTCAAGGCTTTTGACCTACAAACTACTGGACCTTTGGAAAAGGAAGGATGACTATCAAAGTCAGAATGGCTATTCTGCTGAAGTATTTTAAGAACAACTCATGCCATTTTTCATCAGGATAAAGTCAGAGGGGCCTCTCATTCTTTGTGCATCTGACTAACCCAGTTTAAGTCAACTGGATTTTTAAACTTCTAATACAAGCACCCTGGAATGTAAAAATCCAGCTCCATGTCTTGTATCACCATAGACTCCACTCCTGCATCCCCTGACATGTGCCTATGTGCAAGATGGAATAAAATTCATCTCACTCTCCTGTAACCATATCTGTAGTGATAGCAGGAGTAAAAATTGGCTTTTTCTCATTTAACCAAGCAGATATAACTTAGAGGTGAGACGAAACGCAGTCTTCTTAACCTAATATGAAACATCCGTAAGACTGTCTTCTGAAGTAAATTTAGAAGGCATCTCCTTGCCTTCTCAGCCAGTTAGATAGCTTAATCTTATGAGCTACTATTTAAAAAAAATCCCAATGGTGACTTAAATATTTCACATGAACGCATATCTCAGTGTGAGAGTCATCATGCTCTTTGAAAGCTCTCTGGGGTGTCACTACAGAGGTATTCTTTAATGGTTTGGGTTTTTTTTCAAAAATGTGCCAAACTCACACCTCTGCTCCAGTCCTGGAAAAGACCTCTTCTAGCTCTTCATGGGGGTGTGACCACCCGCCCCTGTTTGTAGTAACAAAGGTTCAACTATGGCTGCAAGATGAACCCAGGTCCTAATTCTGGAAACTTCTGATCTGCCTGTTTTAGTTGCACCAACACCATCTTTACTTCTTGTTCTAAGTTGTTTACTTTTCTTGTTTACAGGGGGATGAGTCCTGGCTGTTCACAGTCCTGAAGGATGAAGCAGAGTCCACATTCCTGATTTTACCAGTATGAATGGAGCTTTACGTAGAGGAGTGAGACTCCAAAGCCCTTCCACGGTAAAGACAGCAGGAATGCAGGGAATAATGATGTTAAAATCAGAGAGAAAAATGAATAGAATAGAATTAATAGAATAAAAAGAGAGGAATATTCTGTAATGTGTTGAGGGCCTCCACTGATATTAAAGTACACATGCTTAGCAGAGCAGTTCTCCACCCAGTTCAGGAAGCCTTTACCATCCTGTGACCCATGTGTCTTATGACATAACAAACCACTTGTTTTCGCTTATTATAGTCACTTGTAAACACAACCAATCCAGATTTATGACTGCTGGAGAAGACTTCTTTATCACTTGCAGAGAAATTTAGTGAAAAAGCCATCTAACTTAGCTGAAACTGCACGTATCAAGCCATTCTCAGACCTTTACTCTGAAACAGGTATCAACAGTGTGCTTTATGATTTCTACGTGCTATAGGCACATTTAAGAATTTGTTTAACATTTTGTTCATCTCCCTATGGAAATTGAACCAGAGATCCATTTAAAAATCATAAAATTCTAAGACATGTCCTGAGGAACAAGTGCCTTGAAATGAAGCAGGCTGGAAGCGAGGAGGGAAGCAGCGCAATCTCAGCTCCACGTCACAGCGGTAAATGGTCGTCAGTGGCTACATCAACCACGGGCTAGAGCTGCAAAACCCCATGCAGACCACTACCAGTTAACTCCAGTTCACCAAAGCTTGCTACAACTAAGGGGACAAACAGGTCATTCCTCCAAGAACGTTAGTGTGACATTAAGAATAAACATGTTTTCCATTGGCCCAAGAATTAATTTAAAATCATTCCTTCGGAGAAATCAAGGGTTGCTGGGCTATGAGAAGCCATAAAAACTAAGAAAGATTTGGAAGAAATCCTCAGTGTTATCTCCAAGCTAATGTACACATGACTGGCACATATTTGCTTCCTTTCATGTCTATCTTTTTGTTTGGTGGAGTTTTTTTTTAAGCTAAGATAGGGCCATTTCTGAAATAACTTAACAAATAACTACACCCTCTCCAAAGAACTGTGAGAAATGTCACTAAATAGCTATAGTCCTGTGACAAACCATGAGTTGTACCCAAGAAGGAGAAACTTTTCTCATTTGTACCAGTTTCACACTGCATTAATGACAGGCTTTTCAATGGAAAAACACATTTGCTGTGCACTATGCAAATGAGACACCACCAGCAGCACCTTCAAAGCAGGAAGTAAAAGCGTTCAAGTGAACAAAATAAACTTTATAGTGAGATAAAATTATTATCCCACTCATTAGGTGGACCTAATGCATTACCTCTGCTGGGACCTTTGGACTCTGAAACATGCAATGAGAGAAATCATTGAGGGCAAGGGAGGAGAAAAACAGAAATCATTAAGAACTCTGGTCTTTGATTTTTAGTTTAAAAACCTACAATGTTGAAACATCCCACAGTTCTCTCCAAAGAGAAGTTGCTATAAGCACTTTATCACCTGCACGTATTTTAGCATTCTCTACACGGATCAGATGTAGCAGATTTAGCAACCAATGCTAGGGCACTACATCAAAATTCTATTATTCTGTGCAACTGCATTATGCATGAAAATGCCTTGTCACCACTAGATTCTCCCTTTCAAAATGACTACACGCTCGCTGGGCAGAATATCTATCAGGAGAAGACCCTTCAGTTTATCTAGGATTTGGAAAATAAGTTTAAATTCAATCTTTCACTTTTTAAAGAAATACTTTTGATCTATACTGTTGTTTTTAAGGAGTGTAATGGGCTGAATTATCTGAATTATCACCCACCACAAACTTAAAACTGCTGGTTTCCCTCTGAAGGTCAGAGACTCTCTTCACAGCTCTTTATTCTGTCCTAGACAGAATAGTAAGTGGACCTTATATACATATATATATATATATGAACTTAAATTCCACCCAGCTGAAAGCTTTGGAAGGGCTTTGAAGCTGGACAACTGATGGAAGGCCTGGGAATTTTCCCAGAGAGGTCTAGGGCAGCACCATCCAAAGCCAGAATATCCTAGGAACATTCCCGAGGATACAAGGAGCACACGGGTGCCTCATCCTTTAGGGATATTTCCCACTCCTGCCCCTGTAACTGGTGCAGTGCAGTGACTGCAGCTACCTTTTCTGTGCAGAAGATCTCCCAGGAGACCCTCAGATACTTACCCGGTTACTGCTCAGGTTATAGGGAAGCGATAAATCTTGGCGGCTTGCAGAAAGCTGAAATAGTTAAGACAAGCAGAATTATTTCCAAACAAAAACTTCAACAGCTGATAAATATGCCTCTTGACAAACACAAGGAAGGGTGAAAAGAACAGAAAAGACACATCTCTGAAATCCAAGAGATGAAAGGTGAAATCCTGACTATTGACCTGGAAGAGCCAGAATTTGACAAGTTTGATTACCAGTTCTATCAAAGGATTTCTCTCCAGATTTTGGGCAATAGAAGCCTCATCTTTCTTATGCACAGCACTGTTAAAGTTCAGTAAATACTCATAAGTAACTTGTTTTCAAATCTTCTAAAAGCAAAAAAAGTGTCCAACTTGATAGATAAATGAAAAAAGTCCAGTGTTCAGGAAAAAAAATAGGCAGAAGTTCTTTTTACGTTGCTTTTTCAAACACCCTGGATTTATGGGGGGGCTTTCCAGCCTGTTATGATGAAAGCATTAATATATGCAGATTTTGTCTCCTCTTTGCAATTTACATGCTCCCAAATAGCAGAGACAACCAGAAGGGTCAAACAGAAGGAAATTTATTGCTATGCTCCATGACTCTGGCATCACAGATGCTGCAGATCCCAGCGGGGGACACTCACCCGATTCACGTTGGGAGAGCTCAGGCTCCTGCGGCAGAGTTTTCCTTTTCCCATTACCTGCTCTTTTACAGCAACGTCCTGCCAACCGTGGACAAGCAAAACAAAGAAAAAAATGGCATGTTTTTCAAGAATCTAAGCTCCAATCATCCCGGGATAGGCTTGTCTATACAAGAAAAATGTTTCTAAACAGCCTTATTGCGCAGGTCCTGTCTGTAAAGTCTACTCTAAACTTCAACATCTAATATTTTGCTGATTTTTACAGATAGGATTTCACAACTAGTTCTGATCCTAGGAGATGACTGTTAGAGATGACTGTTAGACTGTTACTCCCTTTCTTAGCTGAGATCCTATTTTAATCCTTTAAACTAATTATACGTGACAGAGAACTTGCTTTCAATACTTAGAGTGCATCACATTTCACCATTAATTTATAGTGGGCAGGCACATACTCGAGCTTGTTTTGCATAACTTTCTTTTGTGCTTGCATAATTTATAGACAGAATAACAGTTTTCAATAAGTGTTTTTTCTCTCCTTTATTTTTCCTGGTAAACATATCAAGTTACAGTATTTAAGATTAACCCAATCAATGCTTTATTTATTGACGGGTTTGGTTACTTCAAGGTAAAACATGGGCAAAATGACAAGAATTCTACTAGCAATCTTGGAACTATTACTAAAGCCGAAGCTTCAGAAAGCAAAAGCTAATGCCACACAACTACTTGTTCTGAACCATAATTAGCAATGCAGAGTCTTAAAAACTAACCAAACACCCCATAATAGGGATGTTTGTCCTCTAGGACAAGAGGAAATGGCCTCAAGTTGCACCAGAAGAAGTTTAGGGTAGATATTTTCCGGAAAAGTTTTTACAGTGAAAGAGTTATTTAGCATTGGAAGAGGCTGCCCAGGGCAGTGGTGGAGTCCCCATCCCTGGAGGGATTTAAAAGCCAGGCAGACATAGTGCTGAGGGACATGGGTTAG